>VXBA01005019.1:1239351-1438164 GCA_013399895.1 Serilophus lunatus
CGGGCCGGGCGGGCCGGGGGAGGCGCGGCCGCCCCTCGGGTCGGGCAGCGCGGGCCCAGCGGCGCCCGGGATGTTCAACCGGGCCGTGAGCCGCCTCAGCAGGAAGCGGCCGCCCTCAGGTACCGGGGCTGGGGGTACCGGGGCTGGGAGCGGGCGGAGACCCCCGGGAAGCGGCGCCGGCCGGGAAGGGCTGCGCTTCTCCAGCGCCGCGCAGGGGGAGCGGGCGGCTCCCGGGCGGTCCCTGGGGCCGCGCAGCTGCCCCGGGGGCTGAGGCTGGGGCTGGAGCTGGGGCTGGAGCTGGAGCTGGAGCTGGGCTGGGCTGGGGCTGGCCCGCGGACCCGCGGCGGGTCCGTGCCCGGGGGATGCGCGGTCTGACCGCGCCGGGAAAGGCGCGCGGCGTTTCCCGCTCCAGCGGCCCCGCGGAAGAGGGAACTGGGCTCTGCTCGGGCTTGTGCCTCGTCAGCCAAAGTGCAGCGGCGAACTCCCGCCTGCTGCTGTTACTGGGGGCGAGGCAACAGCCCGGGACATCGGAGCGTGGCTGTTCGGGCTCTGGACTGACTTTGAAGAGTTTGTCTTTGGAGGGAGCGTCTTAAAGCGGAATGGAAGTTACCGAGGAGTGGAGATGCAGGACTTCACAGTTCCCTCTGCAGACAGGAGCTGTGTTTGTGTGCTGGGCATCCCCGATGCTGTGAGTCTGTCCATTCCAAGGGGTGATACTGATATCTGTTAGTGCTGAAACAGTTGCATTCTCCGAATCCTAGAAAATAAAGCTGCATTTTATGATGTGCAGGAAGAAGCTGCAATCTTTCTAAGAAAAGCCAGATGCGGTGTTTTGTCTAGACTTCATTTGGGTTGGGGGTTTTGGGGTTTGTTTTTTTTTTGGTTGCCTTTTTTTTCAAAGGATATATGTCTGGTGAACACTTCCAGAGATGCTACAAAAGCGGAACGTCCCTTTAGTTTCCTTCCTTGTAGATAAAAATGGAATCCAGTAGCCATCTGTTAGAGGCAGTCAAAAGAGGATGTTGAGGCTCATACTCTGAACAACCACCACTTGTGAAGGTCAGCCCTGCTGTAACCAAAAGGTCTAAGATTCAGCTGCTACTTGGAAAAAATTGTTGTGCAAGGATTCATCCAGTGATGCTTGGATGCATGGAAAGTAAGGGAAATTTGCCCTTTCAGCTGCTTACTTAGGACGTTTCCCACTGTTTCTTCCCTAGAATTTATTAATTCCGAGCTGGTGATTGTTGCTGGGTAGTCATTCTGATGACTGTAGGAAAAGACAAGGTATTCAGAGTACTTCTAAAGTAATAATAAAGGTTCGTGGATCGCAGCTTCCTGGTGAATAAGGGCAGGTGTGGTCAGAAGCCCTTCAGGAAGAAACTGGATCGGCTTTTCTTAACGTTGTATATTAATGCTCGAATACGGAATAAGGAATGGGCTGTTTACACGGTGCTTTTGTCATTTCGACTGTTTGTGTAACAGTTGTAATTCGTTCGGGGGTTGCAAAAGGCGTGTGTGGGAAAGAGAGAGGCAGAGCAGGCGTTTAGGAAGGGATGTGCCCAGGGGCATTCCGGGGAGGGCGTGGGTCTGTGCTGCTCCATACGGTGCCGCACAGGCCACGGTATCAACAGCTGGAGAGTGGCAGCAGCTCGGGAAACCGTTGTAGTGTGTAGTGCTTCTGGAAGGCAGAGTGATCAGCATGTCGAACTCAATTAGTTGTGTCTGAATCACTCGGAGTTTGAGGGGTTTCCACGGGGTTTTTTTTTGTTCTTGTCAAAAACAAGGGCCAGAACCGTGAGTTTGGACCTGCAAAGTTGTCTGTATTTATGGCTTCAACACTTTCTGTGCTTTCAGTCCACGTTCCTGGTTGGAAAACGCAAATATTTGGCATTTTTGATAGCACACTTCAGCTGGTAATTACAACGTTATTAGTGCTGCACTCACCGTTGTCTGTCACATACAAAGAGCCTTTATCAGCAGTCTGGTGCTGCAGTGCTGGTGTGTGATGGGGAAGGCAGCTTCTGTAAGGTTCTCCTCTCAAATAGCGCTCCAGCTAATTTAGCTGCCTATTTGTTGCCTTAGTGTGGAATCCTCTAAAGTGTGGTGCTGTTAAAATAAGCACTTAATCGTTTGCTGTGTTGGTAGAAGCAGCTGCTCTCTGCACATCGTGCGAGCAGTTGTGTCTCTGAAGCGAATTTTCAACTCAGTGGAAAGTTTGTTTCAGCAGAAACTCTTACAACTGTGCTCTGCAGTGCACACTTTGCTGGCTTGCTCTGCCTCTTGGTTTTTAACCCCTGTAAAAGACAGCGAGCTCTCCTGGTAAATGTAGTTAGAGTATAATGTAAGAAATGTAGTTAGCATATTTGTCATCTGTTGTGCATGCTGTGTGCTGCTTTTACAGGACTATTGGTAGAAAAACTGCCATTTTGTAATAGCCTTTTTGATGCACAAGATTATCTCCCTGTTTTCAGTATCAGCAAATGTCTGCCTTCCTCCTTTAAATGATCACACAAAAAAATATATATATATGTATTTTTTGTTGTTGTTAAACATTGGTATCAAGCTAGTTATTTCCAAGGGTATATTATCTAACTTTGGCACTGGAAGATTTTAACAGGAGAAAGGTACCTCTGTAAATAGCAAACAGAGGTAAATAGGTTTCAGGAGAATAATTTATGTAACTACACTTACTGTTGTATTGTCTTTTCAAATACATTGTTGAAGACTCAATTTCTACCTCATTTTTAAGGTAATTTAGCAGTGAGTTATGAGAGATGGATTTGGGGATCAGCTTCTGGATTTTTGTGGGGAAAACCTCTTTCCTGTCTTTTAAACTCTTTAAAAAAATTCTACAAATCACACATCAAATCTGCTAAATGAAACCAGCATGTGGAGTGGGAAGTTATGATCCGAATTGGAGATGGGGTTGGGTCACTTTTGTATTAAAATAAATGTTGGTGATGGCATATTTAATGGGATATAATAAAAGTATCCAGCAGTTTTAATAGCCTCATAAAATTTCAGGGTGTTTCCTACTGTCATGTGTCACGTGCAGCCTGTTTATGTTTGTGCTGTACTTTTTGGGTCGTGGGGAGCTGGTTAAGTGAGGAAGCAAACTGAGTGACAGGGCCCTGTACAAGGCCCAGCAGAATGGGCACTCAGAAGAAGCCATTTCATTCCTCCCTTCAAAACCAAAGTTTTCTTCTATTAACCCTGTAGGAGGAGAACACAGTGAGGAAAAGAGCAGGGTCATAAGAGAGAGAAGGGTCTGGAGCCTGACAAGGAGGAGCAGGAGGGGAATGTAAATGGAGGGATAGAGTTGGGTTTTGTTGGGTAGGCTGCAAGTGAGAGGAAGCTGAGGAAAGTGATGATCAGGGAGGATGGAGAATGCCCAGCAGTCAAATGACAGGCCAGGAGAAGCAGACTGATGTATTCCAAGTGTATGGGAGCTCTTGTTCTGGCCTTTGCTCACCAGAGTGTTTTTTTAGATTCTCAAGGCACTGGGCCTGCCCTGTGGTGTGTTGGCTCATTGAAATACATGCTTTTCAGGGTGATCGTTGATGCCCACTTAAGATTTGGCTGAAAAAGAAGCACTAGAAATGAAATCTCTCTCCCATCTATTCTATTCTAAATCATGGGTTAAATGAGGGAATGGCCTGGTTCTCCAGGCCATGAGCAGCTGGACACACAGAGCTGCCACTCCACATGAGGTGAGCGTGATTCAAACTCCTCAGAGGCTATTGTGTTCTGCTCCAATGTACTTGGCTATTCCCACTTAAATTTCACAGATTTTACTGAGATTAGAAGCGCAGATACTTTGAGTCAGGTTCCTGAAATAAATTTTTCAAGAGATAATCAAGAACCACATCCTCTTGCATGAAGAGGAGGCAAACTGAGGCAGTGTTAAGTCACTGTACTCTTGTGTCACATAAGTCTGCAGAAGTGGTTTGGAGACAATCCTCATGTTCTGACTCCTGACATTTAGCCAACAGGCTGTTTGTTGTAAAAAAACAAAAAACCCCACTCCTATCAAGGGAGAAGAGATGTTCATTCATTTAGAACAGTGGTCCCTCTCACTGTTAGAAAGACAAACAGACTCCACAGGTTCCTACCAAGCAAAACTCAAGAGGCTTAGCAGTCATGCCAATATTTTTAGGGCTTTAACCTCAGCATTTATTCTAGTTACCAGCTGGAAAGGACATCTAATAATATAGCTCTGCATAGATAGCTTTTTGAGATACTGCTGAGGTTTAGTTTCATGGTGGAAGATGGAGTTTTTTAGCAGGGCTTAAGCAGAAGTTACTATGATCCATATTTCCACTAAGCTGGTAGGAAGAAATGAAGGAGTTTTAGAAATAAATAGGTGTGTATTGCCTGCAGTGAGAGTTTGGTGCACCTCCAGTGTGTGGTGACCTGCAGTGGAGCTCTTACCTTGCCTTCCCTTGGCCTGCCCTCCTGTCTTCCCAGGGCATTTTTTGCATGAGAGAAGGCAAAGCACTTTATTGTTTTACAGTTTTTCAGATGAGCAGTAAAATTCCTGGAGTCCCTCCAAGTAATAGGTTTTCCAAAGGGTAGCCAGCAATTTTTTTTTTTAGCATCATCAGCTCTGAGTGCACTTGTCACTGGGATAGAGAAAATAAAACCTGTGTGCCATCTCTCCTGCCTGTGAGAAGGCTGGCTGGCAGATCACATGTGGGCACAGTCCAGTACACCTTATAAAAGGAGATGATTTCAGTGGACTTGGAAACAAACAAACAAATAAACAGGAAAACCACCCACTTGCTCACAACCAGGTTGACTCGGTTGGAGTGAGGCTCTTCTGCCAGATGTCTTTCCTCCCAGTTAGTCTGGGTTAAAATTTTTGTCTGGTTCTCCTGCTAAAAAAAGCATTGTTTTTCTTTCTCTCTTTGCTTTTACCCGACCTCCAGCCTCCAGTGATGATTCTGTTCTTAAAAATAAATTTCACGTGTGTGACTGACCAGGAATTGCTTTATAGGAGCCAGTGCTGTTGACAGGGCCAGAATAAAAGGCAAATGGTCCTTTTACAACATGGACTGTGGTCATTGTGATCCACAGGCAAAAGGTGCTTGAACTGCTCTAAAACAGTGGCAGTGCCTCCTTACATGCTCATGAATTATATGACTGTAAGGAATTTTTGCCTTCTTTCAGGCAAAGCAGAATTCTGTGCTTTGCCTCTGTGTGCGTGTGTGTGTTAATTTTCATTTTTATGATGTTCCCTTTAAAGACAGCAGCTGAAATCGAGGGTGGAGGGGAAAATGGGGGAGACATACATGTGACTGACATTTGTCATTTCTAAAGAAGATGGTGTTTTTTTCAATTTCTTTTTTCCAGAGATAAATGACAGCGAGCCAAGCAGCAGCCACCAAACCTTGAAAGGAACCTCAAAATGGGCCACATCACTGGAGAACCTCCTGGAAGATCCAGAGGGAGTGAAACGATTTAGGGTTGCTATATTAACTATGGATATTTATATAGAACAAAATTAGGATTTAAAGCTGACTGAGGCTCAGCACTAAGGGTGGAGCTGTGCCAGGCTGTAAACACAGAGACATGGCTCCTTCTAGACCTATACCCTGGGTCTAGAGGTGGCAGACTTGGAGCTGTGCCACTGGCTGAGCTTCTGAGGCAGCACCTTTTGCCCCCTGCCACTGCAGCTTCCTCCTGTAAGGCACGTGCAAGACTTTTGGCTGCATCTTTCTAATCGGATCTGTTCACTCCTGCAAGGATTAACCAGTTACTGTTGGATAAACTATAGTCCTTGAGCCACTGATCTCTCCTGCCAAGCATTATTTATCACTGAGGACTCATCCTGGGCTTTTTATTCTCATATATTGTCCTTAAGCAATGAATTACCACTAACAATCTCTGAGCCTGATGACTCTGTGACTCTTATTCTGTGTTTAGCAGCAGTACTCAGAAGTATTCCCTTTCCCTTTACTACAAAGTGTGGGTTTGTGCAGCTCCAAGTGGCTTGAGGTTTAATTAGGTGAGGGTGGTGAGTTGGTTTGACAAGGTTTCTTGCCATATTAGATGTAAGAATAGAAACTACCCACATTAAAATGATCTTGCCACACCACACTGATAAAAGGCACTGAGACAGACTGGTTTGAAAAGTGGTGTAAACTACAATTACGAAACACTGGTTTCAAATTCTTAAGAAAATAAAAGTAATCTTGGTGCTATTTAATTCTTGACATTATGTGATCTCTGTTTTCTAAGACTTGAAAGAGAAAACTGATGATCTCAGAGCTATAAATGTTTCAGTCATTCTGTTTCATAAATAAAATTCATGTATATTTTCCCCCCTTTTAAAGCATGCCTCACTTTTGGAGGAATGTGCTTTGTTTAAACACTGTAGAGTATGCAGATACATCTTCTGCTTTAGTTTACTTCAGTGAATTTACTGCCACTGATGATCATGTTTAGAACACTTTTATTTGTAGAGATTTTACTCATTAAAAAATCCCAGAAAGTTACTAGATGAAAATCTCAAGTGATCTGTGACTCTCATTAAAATAGTTCATTACACTCACGTGCTAATGAATTCATGGATTTCTGGATTTCCCTTTGAGTAATGGCTGTAACAGGGCTCGAGTTATTTAAGGGAGACAGAAGAAACTATTCCTGTTAGTTACTGATGTGCTCTGAGATTAAATGTAGCCCATCATCCTCCTGGAATGTGCTTTCAAAGTGCAGAATATGTGAGTGTTCCTCTGTGTGTTGGTATGTGCAGATGCACTAATGCAGTGGTTCTGTTACACTGGGTTGTGTAAACTCATGGTAAAGTTTGTTCTAGGCAGCTTCTAGTTTTAGTAGCTGTAGTAGGAAGAGGAGAAAACAATTGAGAAATTGGATCCTAACATTTGTGTTTTTCCCTTTCCTAGGAATTTTTAAAGAAAGAATTTAGTGAAGAAAATGTTTTGTTCTGGCTAGCGTGTGAAGAATTTAAGAAAACACAGGGAAAAAAACAGGTAGGCTGATTAAATAAATTTTACTTGTCAACAAAGTTTACTTGCAGAGCTGGAGCTAAAACATTTCTGTTGTATAATGTGCTTCCTGTGAACGCAAATAAATATATTTGAAGAAATTGCACTAAAATCATCGTGGTGGAATTGTTTGGAAACAAAGCTGGTTTTATTTCAAATCAAAACAAAACACTGAAATTGTTGAGTTTCCCATATTTTGAGAAAACTCTGAACTCTTTGCACTTGCTTGGGAATAGCAAAAGGTTTCTTAATTCAGTGATGTTGCATCATCTTGCTTGTAAATATGAAGAATTTTCATTCAGGGCTTTTTTTAAAGCATAGCAGCTATTACATGGAAATACACAGCACTCTAATATTTCAGTGGAGCACAGAAATAATGAACAGCACAAACAAAAAATATTTCACAGTACCAAAAGGTGGCATTTTGCCTTACCAAAATACAAGTTACAAAGCAAATAAAATTGAGGGTCTGTTCAAACTTTTGTTATTTAAACATATATCCAAATTGATTTATATCTGCAGAGCATTTTCATTTTCATGAACATTATATCTTCCTAGTGGAAAATATTGTATTGAAAATTTTTCAACCAGCAACTTCCATTAAGTTTTTTCCACTTCCTAGATCTTGGTCTACATTCAAATCCACCAGGAACATGGGATCCACTTTCACATTTAGATTTTGAAGCCCACAGAGTCAGGTCTAAAATATGTACCTCGTTTGTGTCTGAAAACATTTTTTGTGACTGGGATTTTTTTGTTTGTTTTGTTGTTTTCTTGAGAAATTTCAAAGTTATTTGATCTTTTAGAGGAGGATTCTGTAAGCATGAAATTAAGTAGTGTCAAAACTCCAACTGACCATCACTTTTCTTGAGAGTCAGACTCCTAAGGCCCTTTTTTGTTTTTTAAATCCCACTTTTACACTTTTTCCCGTGTGCAGCTCTTGTTGTCAAAGGGGGCATTTCAGAAGGCAACAGGTACAAATGTACAGCTCCTTTTGCACAACCTTGGCCAGAGTAGGTAGAGTACCACGAGGAGGAGAGACTGAGAAAACTCCACTTAAATCTGGTCCAAAAATGGACTTACTATGAGTAACATCAGAAATGTCGAGGAATAGGAATGAGGTGGGAGAACTGGGCTCATGGGGGTGTTTTGGTGTGCAGGTGTAAGAGAGCTGTGGCCAGTCTGCAGGATTCTTCTCTTAAGATCAGTCAAATATTGTCAGCTGACACAGTTTCTCAGCAGATTTTCAATTAAAAAAACAAAAACCTGGTTTCCCAACCAAGGTATTTTTAGGAGGAGAGTGTACATTCAGTAAATGTTCTCTGTTTTGCACTGAAAAAAAGTTCCCCTCAAAACAATTTGCTTGCTTTAGTTGTGAGTATTTTTTGGTATTGATAAATCCATAAAAAATACAAAAATAATTTATTTTTTTGCAAGAAAAGGAAAATGTTGCATTTGACTGTGCACTTTGTAACATTTATTACTCTTTTACTTTTGTGTATTCAGCTGCTTCCCTCCATCATTAAAGATCCATGAATGCAGAGTCTTCAGAAAAGAATAACCAGTCAGTCTGCTTTTCAGTAAGATCCCACTGCAAAGCATGTGGCAATAATTGTGTTTTCCCTTCCTAAATAATTTCCATATTTTTTAGCTTTTTTGAATGAATTGCCAACTGAATGGACAGGGACTGAACAAGGTTCTTAATTAGGTTAATTATTCAGTACCAGTCAGAATGGCCAACCTGGAGTGTTGTAGTACCCAAACTAATGTAACTGGGTAGAATAAATGTGCTTTAGAATGACACAGACTTACAGTAAATTTTTATAGCTACTGCGTGTGGATGCTTTTGTTTAGATAATTTACAAAGCTAGGAAAAGCACTAAAAATAGAAATCTTTCCAGTGTTTATGGTAGCATGAAGCATGAATTTGTCTTCTGAAAGTGACTCTTGTAGAAGTCAGTTTGTATCTATTGTGAGCAAAATATTTTCAAAGCAAGTTTTTACTTGTTTTAAAACCTGCTTCTGCTTAAAACTGGTTTACCACAGAAACTGGTTTATGGACGCTTAGACTTTGGATCAGAAGAAGGCAATATTTGTTTAACCCGGGTTGGAATGGGTCCAGAGGAGGCCACAAAGATGCTCAGAGGGCTGGAGCACCTCTGCTGTGGAGACAGGCTGAGAGATTTGGGCTTGTTCAGCCTGGAGAAGACAAAGCTCTGAGGAGACCTTAGAGCCCCTTCCAGAGCCTAAAGGGGCTCCAAGAGAGCTGGAGAGGGACTGGGACAAGGGCCTGGAGGGACAGGACAAGGGGGAGGGTCTTCAAACTGCCAGATGGCAGGGTTAGATTAGATGAAAGGAAAAAATTCACCTCTGTGAGGGTGGGCAAACACTGGCACAGGCTGTCCAGAAAGGTGGCTGATGTCCCATTTTGGAAACATTCAAAGCCAGGCTGGATGGGGCTCTGAGCAGCCTCATCTAGTGAAAGATGTCCCCTATCCCTGCAGGGGATTGAGACTAGATGACCTTTAATGTCCTTTCAAACCCAAACCACTCCATGATTCTATGAAGGGGATTTCTTTTTTTTTAAAGTATAAGTTAAGCTTTTCCTTACCTGACATGAGGGTGCTGGTGTGAAGTTTTTCTCGGTCAGTTTAAGTTTGCACAGAGGTGGCTACCTGGCCAGTGGGTTAAGTGTCCATTGTGCCAGGGATGGTTATTGTTATCCTTTCTGTGCCAGCCTGGAGCAGTGTTTGGTTGTGCATAGGCTGGAATTCCAGTAGGGTGGTTGGCTCAGTGACTGTCTTCTCATGTCCTTTCTGGTCCTGGCAGGTAGGTGCCAGGCTCATCCTGCTTTCTTTTGGTTGCAGACTTTCTTACAGCATTAGTGCCATTCTGAGAAAATATCCTGGGCCTTTCCTCAGGACTTAGTAAGTTTGCTTCAGTTGTTCCTCTCACCACAGTCACGTGGGCTCTGCCAGAATCTCACTTGTATCAGGCCAGTGCAGGCAGATCCTGCAAGATGCTGTGCAGATACATCTTCTGTGTGCCTTTCCTCTTGAATGAGAGCCTCTGTGCAGCCAGGAGTGCTGGATCACGGGACCAGAGGGAGCACTGGCAGGGAAAAGGATCTTGGCTGCTGTGTGGGCTCTAGACTAGCGGTGGGAATGCTTTCTGAGGACAAGGCAGAAGTGGAGGTCAGACCAGACAGCTTCATGAGTTTGTGTTTGTTTTCCTGTTTGGATGAACTAATACAAAGTATATGGATGTTTCAGGGAGCAGGGAAGGTTTTCAGCATCTGCAGAGCTAGGCAGCAAGCAGACTGCATTACTGGTCTAGGCAGGTGGACTAGACTCAGCCCATATTCTTGTAGCAGGAATGTACACTCCTCTCCCTTCAGCTCAAGACACATCTCTGTAGTTTAAAAAAAGAAAAAGGGTATTCCTTTAAAATTGAAGTTAAAATAGAAATGTAATGTTTAGTGAAGACTGAGAAAGCAATTAGGTCAAGTCCATTTGTAACAGTGAGCTCTGCTGCCCCCCATATGGTCCTCATCTTAGGGCACATATTTAATTACTGAAAGGGGAGTGGTGGGGATAAGTGAATAAAATTTAACTTTAAATATTTTATTGGAGTTACTCATATGTTGTTGCATTTGTGACAGTTAATGAAATAAACAACATGTCAGTTGTGCTGCTTCCCAGGGTTTAAATGTTTGTTCTCTTACAGCTGAGCTTTAAAAATAAATTACAGATTATAATAAATGCTTCCAACAACAGGGAATGTTTTCAACTCTTGCTAAAACCCACCAAAATATCCACGTGGAGAAGTTTTTTAGAGAATGATTTCAGAACAAAGTTACATATCCAGGAGTTTCTTCTGTTGCTTCCCACATGGAATGTAGCAAGGGTTTAGCAGGACTGGGTAATGCTGCACAGCTGCTGACTGCTGGAGCCAGTTCTGATGAGCATCTGGGGCTTCCGTTCACCTCACTTGGGAGACACACATGCTTGGGAGCTGAGTTTGACCTTAGGAAAGGAAGTGGGAAAGAATATTGTATCCACTTGAAATAGTGAGGGGGTTTGCTGTAGACAGAACTTTGTACTCCAAATGGGAGTCTGGCACGGATGCTGGAGCGAGCACACAGATGTAAGTGGGAAGTGCCAAAAATTCTTTAATAACCACCTGTGAACAAGATCCCCGTTTAAATGTTGTTTCAGTTCCAGAGGAGAGTCCCCTGTGCTGAGTTTCAGGCTGATGCAGAACAAAGAATGCCCCTGGCTGACCAGGGAACATCCCTGTCTCCTCCACCTGACCTGGCTCTCCCTGAATGGCATCTGGGGGGATGTATGAAGATACTGGCAGCTTTAACTGTATTTTCTCTTTAAAATAAATTGTACTTAAACTGATGCTCTACTACTGAAGCATAGGTGTAGCAGAACACTTCTGTTTGCAGCAGAACCTGTAACATTTAGCTGTGCACTTCCATATTTCCCCATTGCTATAAAGTCAGATCCCCTGTGTCTCATCAATGGCCTCCTCTCCCTACCACAGCTCTTTCACTTCCTTTCTTTGTTATTCTTCCTCACAAAATCCAGAGAGCCTCTCTGTTTCACCAGCCTCCCACACAGTCCTCTGCTTCCCCTCTATGCTCTTTAAACTTCCTCACAGTTCTAGTTTAGTGTTTCCCCTCAAACCTTCTTATGCTCCTTCTCTACAGTGCCCATCTTGCTCCTGTGTCCCTGGGCAAGCAGCACCTTGTGCTTGGCTGGTGTGGAGCTACATCTGCCTTGATTAGCCAGCACCTAAGGTCACCCTGGCAGTTCAAGCTGAGCAGATAACTTTTGAGCATATACCCAGCCTTTCCTGGTTGTGTGTCCTGCTTTTCCTCTCCTTGTATTTTCTCTTTTCCATGGACTCAGTAGGAAGGGCAAGGGTTTAAATGCTTCCTTCTTCAAGCCCACTTCCCATCAAAGACACAACCCTTTAAGTTGGTGCTACTCCAGAGCTGTGGTTGCTCATTGCAGTCCTGCGGGAACACTGAGGAGCACCCACAGCTCGGGATCACACAGGTCTTGTTTTCAGTGTGCAGAATTCAGACTGCAGCAGGCAGGCTTGGCTGTTGCCTGGCTTGGCTCTCTTCTCTCCCCTCTGGCTTTCTCTTATCCAGTCAAGGGGGAGCTTGCATTCAGAGGATTATGGCCACTCACTGCTTTGAAGCTTAAAGATGCTACTTGGGTCAAGATGTTGTCACTGTTAGTGGTTTATCAAGGGAAGAACCTGCAACCAGGGCAAACACTGACAAGCAGCTCCATGCCAGTCACACCTACCCTTATTTATCAGCTTTCAGAGGCTGTTGAGAGTCTTATCTTTACCATTTAGCCAAGTTGTTGGTGTTTTCTTTAGCCATGTAGTCAGTGTTGCAGGTGAGCTGCTCTGAGGTAATAGTTAAGACAAAACATGTTGTATGCAAGATTATCAACAGTAGCATGGGGTTACACACTAGCTTTGCCTATTTTTGCCTTGCAGTAAATTTCCACAGTGTTTTTCCTCTGGGTTCCTGCACGTACTGATGATCTCTTAGTAAAAACAGTCTTTCAAGTAGTGAATACAAGGCCTAGTTGATGATTCTGAGCAGTTTTACACTGGATACTCAGATTCAAACATCACAACCTGCTGAATACTGATAGCTTCCACTGATGCCAGTGTAGATGTTGGCCTGCAGAAATGTTTTTCCTCCATTACAAATGAACATACTCAAGTAAGCTAATCTCTGTATCTATGTGTAGGTGTTGCCTTTTTTTTTAAATTCAGAATATTTATTGGTTTTAGGATGTGAACGTCAAGAAATGACCTAGAGCATTTTCCAACAAAACATTAACCAATACAGAGAATATTTCCATGGCAAATAATTCTTCAAATAAATATGTCCTTTTGCAGATGCAAGAAAAAGCTAAAGAGATTTACATGACTTTCCTGTCCAGCAAAGCTTCCTCCCAAGTCAATGTGGAAGGGCAGTCCCGTCTGAGTGAGACCATCTTGGACACACCTCACCCTCTTATGTTTCAGAAGCTCCAGGACCAGGTAAACTTATTTTCTTCAATAACACATTTTCTGTAGTTTTTGTCTGTGTTTAATGCACTCTGCTTTCTAAGCACAAGTTATTTTAGGAAAGTTGCTGCTACCTATGGCATGGATTGAACAGGTAGGAACAGCACTGAGTTGCTTCCATGTTGAGGATGTTAATGCAGCTGCTCTGAGTGGCCCCATCTAACTACAGCCAGTTAAAATAAGAGACTCCATACAAGCCTGCTAATTCCAGGTCAGGACTTTCCTGGAAAACTGGATGAAGTTTTCTGCTGGGTTCCTGTGTGGGTACTTTGAGAATCACCCAGGTGACTAACTCGATGCCTTCGTTTTCCTGTGTTTCTTGTGATGAGTCATTGCTGATGTTTGTTTCCATAGTTGCCACTGGTTTCCTTGAGAGCTCGAGATTCTTTATTTTGCTTTGTTTTGGTATTTCATATTGATATGAATATAACAAACTTTTCTGAAAAGCCTCCTTTTCTGTAGGATTCAAAGCTTAGAGGAGTTGCTATCTGCTTTGCCTTTTTACAAAGAACTTGGGATGTCTGGTAGAAATTAAGTGACATTTTGCAGGCATGGCTTTGGGCGGTAAATTTTCTTGATATTGAGCTGATTTTAAAGCATAACTTGTGAAATGAGTCATTCTTATCTGCAGCTTTCCAGCACTTGGACTATTTTTAATTTCTGTACCATCCCCAGAACTACCTGTATTTTCCATTTGCCTTTTTCCTTTTGTGGAGAAACAGCACACTGATTTAATTGTGTTTTCAGCCCATTCACTCATGTATTTAATATGTTAGTTAGGACTGGCTGGGTCAGTTGAAGGACTCTGAGGAGCAAAGGCTCTGCTGTCTTTCAAACAAGTTCCAACTCATTAGCAGTGGAAATGTCTGAAACTCAATTTCCATGTGAGGAAGCAGTGTTTTTAATGGAAAAACTTCTGAACTGAGGGAAGGGAAAGAAATATTCTGGTAAATCACTGCAGTTCAGGGTAGGTGATCAGGAGCTGGAGAGACTACCATAGTTAAAATATTTTGCAGTTTTACAAATGACATGCACATGGACAGCCAAGGATTAGTGATACCTGAACTGGAAACTTGCTAGACCAGTGTTAGAGGAATCCCACTAGTGTGGGAAGAAAGTCTGTGAACTTTCAAAAACAAATGCAGAGCATTTATGGGTCATTGCAGGATTCCACTGGAAGCTACTGTTTATTGCTCTTAGATAATAGTTCAGAAGAGTTATGGTCTTCTCTAGTTTTCAATCCTTATAAAGTTGTGAGGAGTGGTATAATTTGTTCTCTAAAGAACAGTGTCAACTACTGCTGACACTGTGTGCCTGAAGTATAAAAAGGCAGAGCTTCAAAGCCACAGTCTGGTCTACAGCATTGCTGGTAACCAGCACCTCTGTTCTCCAGAGACCTACTGGTTTAACTGGGGCTACTGGTGGGCTGTGGGTTTGTGCTCATGGGGTGGCCTTAGCAGCCTCCAGGCTATTTGTTTGTTTGTGCTGAATGAAGTGGTGGTAAAATGGTTCCTAGAAATCTGTGTGTTTAGAAGTATTTATGGGGTAAATGTTCCTGCTTCACGAAGGCAATGAGAGGAGGGAAGGGGCAAAAGACTGTTCTGCTGTCGTATGATTATAAACTCTGTTCTGTGTATTTGGCTGACCAGAACTGCAGAAGATTTTGGTCTTTCCATGTTCTTTCTCCCTGGGAGATGCTTTAAATGGTGTCAGGAACAAGAGTGGTCTAAGTTTTTCACACCAACATGCCATTTTAACAGGCAATGTCTTCCTTACAGTTTTTTTTCCCTTGAGCTGGTTGGATAGATTTAATTATATTGTAGTTAGCCAGTGTCAGGAGGTGTAATTTGACTTTGCCTAACTGCATTGATTGGGGTCTACATGTGGCATTTTTTCTATTCTAATATGTAGCTGATAAAACATTATCTCCACAGTTCTAAACATGAACTTAAATATTTGAATATGTAAACGAACAGTGGTTAGTAAAATCCATCATGTAATTTACTTGTAAGGGAGTTATTTCAGCAAATGTGCAGACAGGAATAGTCAGGTTTTGGGTGTTTGCCTTTTTCTATCCAAGTTCCTTGAGGATATGAAATGAAATAGCAGTCTGAGGCTATTTTTTCCTCCTGGCAAACAGTTGTGTTACCTGGTTGTACTTTCAGTTAAAAAGGAGGCCTGTAAAGGTAAAGCTGAAGTTATCCTCACATAAATTAGCCACACATGCAGGTCAGAATCCAGAAATTTTTCTTGTAAATTTAATGCCATAAAATGTAATCAGTCCTGGAACATGACTCAGAGAGAGTCCAGTGAAATAATAGGCTGAGGGTGATGTTGGTTTTGGTTTTACCTCAATTATAGTTTTGAAGTTTACTTTTTTCCTCCCCCTCTGTTTCAAGACCAAGCAAAATATAGCCCTGATCTCAACACCTGAACAGATTCCAGACTCCTTTCCCAAGCCTTTTTGTTTTCAGAAGAGTCCAAAGGAGTTGCAGCTTTTTTGTCTGCAGTGGGTATAAATAGAAGAGCAGCTGTTGAGGGATGAGCCTGAACCCAAGTCCTGGGAGAGAAAATCTATAGTTGGTGCTGACTTCATGCTTCCATGCTGGCTGTATGCTGACCATCAGAAGGGCAGCTCTTGGCCTACTGAAAAATGTAATGGCACATATTTAATCCATCATCAATTTAAAATCACATTTTAACTGGTAAATTACAGCTGTACCAGAGCAGGTGGCAGGTGACTGCAACATTTCTGATCTGGCTGGAGACCAGTCTTGGTGTAGTAGTCTGAAAAAGATGGGAAAATTGACATAGGTTTAAAAAACCTCAATTAAGCCAATTGTTTCAGTCTAGATTCAGTTTGAAGTTTCAGTATTTTTGTAAATTATTTAGAGGCTTTCCTTACTTATTCAGTGCTGTGCATGAGTTATTCTGTAATGTTCAAGAGGAACTGCATCTAAAAAGTGCATGAAAGGTACCTTTCTTTCTTCAGCTCTGCTTTGTTCCTCTGAATAGTTTCCAAGACACCCTGCCAGGAGGACACCCTCACTTGGTTTTACTCCTGGTAGCTTTGCAGGCTTAAGGCTGCTGTGGGAGGGGAGCAGTCAGTGTCCTGGCTTGTCCACACCTGCACTTGTCTGATCATCCTCACCTTCAGTGTTAGGTTTGCAGAGTTGGCTGTTGTGAAAAATATCATCTGATTCTTAAACTACCATGGATGTTATTGCCAAACAGTGATTGTGGAGTCTACAATATTTGCTACATGCAGCCCCTTTGAGAGTTTGAAGTGTATTTTTTTGTCTTGCTTTTTTGTTAATGCTTTAGCACTAACAGAACAGAAGTACATTAGAATTGATATACTGTCCTACTCATTTAAAATCTCATTTTACTTAGGTCATCGGTTTTGTGTTCTTTTTATTTCCTCTTACCAGATATTCAATCTCATGAAATACGACAGCTACAGCCGCTTCTTAAAGTCAGACATATTCCTAAACCACAAGAAGTCTGAGGAGCAAGAGGAGAATCCACCAGAGGCTCAGACTGCAGCTAAAAGAGCATCAAGAATTTACAACACATGATACAATGGATCTCTTCAGGAGAGGCAATACAGTAATGAAATTACACTCAGGAACAGTCTAGGTTTATAGCAGTTGCATTTAGGGCTTGGAAAGCTCAAAACCTTTTTAGGAGATACTTACCTTCTTAATTGCTTGAATGACTAATTGGTTTTGCATGATAGCTATTAACCAAGCACCCATGGAAAGACTGTTTCCTAGCTAAAAGGCTGAGGTATTCCTCCATAGCATGAATTGCCTTTCATATTTCACAAGTTAAAATGCTTTCAATTCTTGTATTTTCTTTTGTGAGGCATCTTGGTGTTGAGAAATGGGAGACAGGGTGGTGTTTTGGTTTTTTTATTTTTGCCTTGTAATTATTTGTGACTAGCTTTTACATCCTGAATTGCTGGGAGAAGCTCTTGAGTACATTTCACGTTACTTTGTGGATGAGTCATTCATAGCAAATTTAATCACTAAGGGACAGCATCTTTCAAGGTTAAGCTAAGTAGAATCCAATCCCTTCCTATGTGACTTTGTTCTTTCAGAGTGATATCTGTTTTGCTTTGCCTTTATTGTTTAATCAAAATGCTTTTCTAGTTGTGATTTTCATTTCTGTATTTCCTAAATTTCTCCCATTGTTTTGCAGTAGACAATCACCTTCTTCAGAGGGAGGAATAACCTCCATTCCCTTGGGAATAAAAGCTCCAAAATAGACAGAATCTCTGAAGACCTTCTAACTGCCCTTAGGAAATATGACAGTGAATATCCCACTCAGGGCACACTGATTTCTGCAAAGCTTGGCTGGGCCATGTCCTGCCTGTCAGTGTAACACCAGTGTCAGATGCTGGTATTGGGCAGCATCTGGTCCCTCCCAGGTCTCCTGCACAATCCTGCTCTTTGCAGCAAGAGCTCTTTGGCAAAGGACCAACAAACCAAGTCTGGTTTTGTTTTACTAAAATCTTTCTACTGAAATCACCCTGCCTGATTTTGTTTGCCTCAGAGAAGTATTTCAGTGTTTCCTAATTGTGACTTTGGACAGCTGCAGTGGAACAGTGGGTTGGCATTGAGGTTCAGCCATTCTCAGACCAAGCCTGAAAGGAAGGGGACTTTAATTTCTGCCTGTTGCCATCAAAGATGAAATGTCAGGGTAAAGATCCTTCCATGCTGTCCTGGGAATGTGTCAGAGCAGCAAAGCACGTTTTGGCATACAGTTTTTCATGTGTTCATATATTTTTTTTAAATTAATTCACAGCAGTGTTACTGAATTGCAGTTGGGAAAGTGTTTTAGCTGCTTGCTCTATTCACAAGTCTCACAGTGTGCAGTTTAGCTTTTCCACATTCTCTATTATTTACTCCTTCATTTTTTGCACTGCTTGTCTTGAACTTTTGTTTATGTGCTGCCTAATCTAAGTGCACAGTTAGCTTTTGAATGTTTTGTACTTACTTTTTGTTAGAAAGGCCAGATATGATTTACACAGTACTGTTGCTATCAATGTTCTAAACTAAAATCTAGGTTGCCATTTTTGAGAGTGCAAACTCACTTGGTAGACTTGATTATTTTTAACTCTGAGCCACTCTTGCAGATAATATGTAAAAGAAGTTGTTTCCATGGGCTTTTCCCTTGTTAGATGTAAAAACAAGCATGGAAATTCTGATTCTTCCCCCAGAGCTACAGGCCCTGTTCATTTTTTAAAAAAATCAAACAAGAGTTCAGTGCCTCCATATGCTTGTAGTAAGGTGTAATTCTTATACACTGAGTTAGTTTCCCTTTTATGCTCTCAAAAGATTTAATGGTGAAGTCACATTACTTCAGGCACTTTCCATGGTATTTGACCTCATGCTTAAGCTGTATTTCAAGGTTTTACTGAATAAGAATGAAACACACACATGATTTTTTTTTTTTTCGGATGAGACCTAGGAAATGGGACCATCCAGTTCTGAACTTGTCAACTCTTTGTAATCTCAGGATTAACTCTTTTGAAAATTCACTGTAATAATGATGTCTCCACGCCTGCCACAGCAGAGAGTGGAACTTCTGCTACCGTTTGTCCCTTGAAATGGGCAGTTTAACCAATTTAGATGTTGGGATTTGTCTCTTCCCAGTATTTGCTGCACAAACCTTAGTGATATTGAAAAATTCAGGATGGAGACCTTCATGGAAAAATGCAGAGCAAGCTCTTATCACATTCATCACATGGATGCACAGCAGGTTGAGTTTTAATCATATTGATTTTAAAAATGCATGAGCAAGAGAGAAGAGTCTTTGATGATCATGTTTTAAAATAAATATGAAGATTAAAACCAGGAGCTGTATGAACAATGGTCAGGCATTAAAGAGAGAAAATATTTGTTTGTAACTGTTTATAAGCAACATTTTCCTTGACAATGTGCTCCTTATCAGGTACTGCCTTTGCTTGTTAAGAGCAAGTTCCCCATACGAGTAGACACAAAGGTGCTTTGCACTACTACCAGCCAAAAGTTACTAATGGAAATGTATTTTTAGGAGCATCTCAAGGCCTATGATGTTTATTTCAATACCTTCTATAATTCTAATCTAATATGCCCAAATCCACAAAATTCTTAATCTTTGAATTGCTCTTTTACCTCAGAGGTTAAAAGTGCATCGCCCCAATGATTGTCTTATTTATATTGTCTGGTTTTGGTTTTTTTTCTTTTAGAACACCAAGAAGTAGACTTGTAAGGTAGAGAAATAAAAGATCTTTTCCTTATCATTGGATTATCAGTATTTTTCAGTAAAAGAGCATTCCAAGTAAAACTGTGCAAGCAGATGTCTGCAATTGCAACATGTATATACGTGGAGAAAGTTATTTTACTTCTGTCGATATTATCACTGGTCAAACTTACTTTGGGAAGGAGATGACATTTGCTCCATGTGGCATAGAACAAACCACACAAACAGAAAAAGAACTGTTTCCCTACAAGTAAACCCTGCATTCCAAGAACAACTGTAAACACTGCATGGAAACTCAGGCTGTAAGTGGATGCTCAGAGTTGCTTTATGTAGTGATTAAAGATAGGATCTACTCCTCTTCATGGAACTTACACTGAAGGTATGAGTACAAAAAAACAAGAAAAGAAGTTCCATGCCTGATTGCATGCCTTAAACTCTACCCTATTTTGTGTTTCTCGGCTAAAAATTAAAACATTCTGCAAATGCATCATATCTGTGTGCTGACAGCTGGTTTATGTTTTGAACACAGTTTGGGCCAAGATCGTGTCATATCCCATAGTTGTCCCATTTTCTGATTTCAGTCCCTAGTAACACAATTGCTTACAGTGACAGACTGTGTTATTCTCTTGGAAGATGGGATGGCGCAGTGGGGCTCAATTCTGAGTGAGTGTTGTCTCAACAAATTACAGAAGGTCCCTTGAGCAGTGGAAGATGCTTCTTGTACCTTTTCCATCCCCCATTTCTTTGTTCCTGTTGCATTTCTTCCATTGCACTTGCCAACCCATTGATGTGGGGAGGAAGGGTTTGAAAAATCAGAGTGAGGGAGAGAAAGGCTGAATAGTGAGGTTTGGGTAACAGTTTGGAACATGCTTGTATTTTACTGAAGATTCAGACTTGTTTTAAGTGGACAGCATTTGCCTCTTGGTTAAAAACTAAATAGATCTATGATTCAGAGATGTCCCATATCATTCTATGACTCTACAACTGGTTCAAAGCTGAAAAGCAATATTTTCTCCCTTCTGTAAATTGTTTAGAACTATTTTCATCCTAAAACGGGGCAGCAAGTCTTACGTAGTCACCCAGTTTTGCCAAATGTCTGACTGCCCCTGACAAACCAGGCTTGTTTACACGACAGTGATCATTTTACTGTCTCAGAGGCAGTTCCTCTTACTTTGCATCCAACAGAGCTCATGTCTGAGGGCTTCAAGGGCCCTTCTGGCAGAGCCAGTTCAAAGTGAGCAGGGGAGCATCCACTACCCCAAGGATCTCTGTGACTTCACTGCTGCCATACAAGTGCTCAGAAGCTGCAGCCTGAATTCTGAGCCCTCCAGTTTAGGAGCTTGACTATAATTAAGTGAAAGATATTTTTTCATCAGGGCTGTTATATCTTGTTTGATCAATGTGCAAATCCACTGCAGCCAGGAGTTAAAAAGCACCCAATGCTAAGGGGCTTGGGATGGTGGGGGAAGAAACAGGGAAAGGCATCATGTGGAACTATTGCCAAATTTAACAGCACCCTCTCCTGGCTCTTGGCAGAATAACATGTAGAGATATTGGGCTTGGACGAAGACTCCAAAACGCAGGAAGATCACAGCTTCTTGTTCCTCAAATGCGATGGACTTGGCGACCTTTCTGTCAGCAATAAACGCAGCTAAGTTGCAATACTCTGCTAAAATGCTGAAGTGGCTCTGTTTGTCATTAAAGGCAGCTGGTGTTGCTCTGGTCAAAACTTGAGGGGATCACTGTGTATAAGAAAACTGATCAAAATTGCTTTGAAAGCTGGCATTGCAGAGCAGACAACACTCCCAGGCTCCTGGCCGTGCTTCGTGCTACAAAACTGCAGAAAAGGGCCAGCACTTGTCCCTTCCCCCACTGCTGTTTGTGCCTTGGGCTGTGCTAATTTGAATCACCCAAAGACGGGACATTTCCTAAAGGAAGCAGTGACCAGCATGCAGAGTGCTGCTGCCCAGGGGAACGTGTTACACTCTTGTTCCTACCACACTGTCCTCTTGCTTCAGCTTTTCCAGAGGTAACCTACCTAAAAATCCAGGCCATTGCCCATCTGCATCCTGGTGCCACTCTGAGGCTCTGCACAGCTTGTTTCACTTTACACACAAATCTGCAAACCAGCAAGAAAGGTTGGCTGAGAAAAGCAGTGCTGCACAGGTAGGGCTAGGGAAGGGAGAGTGTTACTCGGTGCATTTTATATTCTTTGACATATAAGTTTCAAGCAGAGTCTGGCAGTTTGTTTCCTTACCAGAGCACGGCTGCAGCTGCCCCTCGGTGCACATCTTCCCAAAGGAATGCCAGGTTTGTCTGGGCTGTGCTGCTTGGCCAGACCCCTCAGCCCAGGGGAGGTCGTGGTGATCAGTGGGGCTTCAACAGGATGCCGTGCCAGGCTGCAGTTCAGCTGGCAGGAGCTGAGCTGAAGCTGTATCAGCATTAACAAATGTGGTTTTCATCGGGCCTATCTCAGCTGCCCATGGGATGTGGCTGCTTGTGTGCATTTCATTAGATAGATTTCAAGTGTTTTTCCATGTCCATGAGTAAGAGGAGGTGGGAACTTGAAATGTTTGAACAAGTTATGCTAACAATTGCAGCACCAAAGCTCTCCCAGAGTTACAAAAAGTACATGAACTTGGAGGTAAGATAAAACCTTTCAGGTTCTTTTTCAAGCTACAGTCCAGAGGAACAGCTGAACATAAATTTGTCTCAGTTCCTTTTCTGTATTTGCTGATTTCATTATTTTTCTATGGTTTGAATACTAGGTTTAGACATTCTTCAACATCTGGACAGTACAAACATGTCCTTTTTGCATGCCTGAAGTGCCACAGAAATGGGTCCAACACAGAGGAGCGTAGAGGACAAGCTCATGCCCCTCTTAGTCTGCAAACTTAGATACCGAACAATATGAAACCCAAAACCTGAGGGACAAAAGGCAACACTGCTACAGATATCACTGAGACCAAGAATTTTGCTACATGGTGAAATTTCAGGGGCAGAGTCACCCCCTGAATGAATGGGAAATCCATCTCTGTTGCTTTTCTTGTAGTGTTCTGCTACCCACTTACCCATTATGAAAAACTATTCTCAACATATCAACCAGGCTGCTTAGAAAATCCCCAGGCCTAGGGAAGACCTCTGGGATCAAAATTACAATCTACCACGTAATGAAAATAGTTGGGCTCGCAGAACATCTCTGACGACCACTCGCTCCACATCTTAGACACCATTTCTCATTAAGGAAGTATTAAATTACCAGTTTTTTTTTAGAGCAAAGCTTTTATCCTGAAGCCAGAAGAGTGTGAGCTGTGTGTTTCATCCTTTCATCCCTTTTCTCCACCCACTTCCTTTTCTACTGTAAAGAAATAAGTGAACTCTTTGTGATCTCTGCTTTCAGGAGGTTTCATCACCCAAGCTGCTCCGTAGATTATCATTGGCATCCCAGCTAACAGATGGCTGGAAGTGACAGCAGTGCTGCAAGGAATTAAGTAAATTATTTCCATCTCAGGATTGGTCTCATTCGCTATGTTATGTAGCTTTTAAGCATTTTCCATCCACTTGGATGAGTATTTGTGTATCGTTTACGGAACATGAACAAAATCTCTCTGAACCAAAATTTCCAACCTCAAGACAAGTTGTTATTTTTGGAGTCATCACTAGGCCTTGGGCAAAGACTTAAGGGAAATCCCATCCTCTGTAGTTGGGCCAATAACACTGTAAACTTAAAGATGAACTGTCTTTTTCTGAGCTCAAGATTAGGCAACAATCCAGCTTCTCACTGAGCCAGTAGCAGCAGTCAGAAAAACTACTGAGTGTGGCAATTTTTTTATAATTGTTTGTATTTGTTATTTTGACTCTTTGCTCTGGTTTGCTAAAAATTCCCTTTCATGTGCAAGTGTGGAATGTTCTTCTCTGAGAGGAGAGCTGCCAAAACCTGAATCAGTCTGTTCTTCTTCTTCTTTCATTTTTGCCTCCACTTCAGAAGAGAGGCTACAAGCCAGAAAAACAGAACTAGGAAGTGCTGAAACTTTTCAGGGCTCAGCACTTTCAAAGAGGAATGCCCAAGGATGTGACTGACCCCCAGCAGGGAAAGCAGCCCAGCTGAGTGCTGCCAAGACTAGACCGTGTTCAAGGTTACAGTGCTGAGGGTCAGCTGTCCTTGTGTACATAACTGAAGTCCCAATAAAGCTCTCAATCTGGATAGAAGGAGAAGGGAAAATCAGTCTGTATACCAAAAGGTCTTTATGGTGTTCCAAATAACAAAGCAGTGACCAAAGTGACATAGATGCAGAAAAAGGGAATTAGTCTGTATTCAGACTAGTTCTAGTTTTGCTCTCATCTGAAATGACTGGTGGGACCAAGACTGGTAGAGCAAGGGAGCTGTAGTTACAACATGAAAACCATTATTCACCTCACCATTGTTTCCTAATTAGCCTGTGGCTGAGTTCAGCTGGGAACTGAGGTCTCCAAATTCATGACATGTGTATGCTCTGACAACTTTAATTTTACTGAAATGGCAGCAATCTCATATTAAACAGCATTTTGCTTCAAGGCACATCTTGCTCCGCCAGGCTGGGAGATTGATGAGCAGCTGGACTACAGTAGAACAAAACATCCACTTGCCAGAGGATGTGCAGATATCACACCCACCTCTCTTTGTGGTCATGCTCCTTTACCTTTCCATTTTGTGCAGGCATAACCCACACCAGGATTATTACTTTTTCCCCCACTTTATATTTGCCTTTAAAACTTACAAATACAGTGGGTGGGGAAGGTTGCACCTCTGGAGGGCTGATGGATCACATGCCCTTCTAAACACCTTATAAAATCACCAGTTTTCAATACAGGAAAAAAAGACAGTACTAAGAAGGAGAAGTAATTGTTACTGACCTTAAAAAAAGGGAAAAATCACAGCCCACAGTATGCTGAGCATCACTGGTTACAACATATAACCTGTTCCATAACATGTTCCAGGACTTTTTTATCCTAGCATCTGAATCTTACACAGTTCAGGTGTACATCTGCAGTAGCCAGCAGTGTGGATTTTCCAAGCCATCCTCAAGCTTGCAGCAGCGTGGAGCACTAACAGGGGCATGTAGGAGAACATTACAACACTCTTTTACCAGGTTATGACGATTTTTTTCTATTTTATAATACATAGAAGTTGTATATGTACACAGAACAGTCCTTCGGATGGTCAGAGATCAGTAAGAAGTTAAAGCACAGCCAAAACAGGTGGGTCATGTCACACCCTCAAATTTAAAAGGATGTCCCCTCATTCTATAGTTGCTTGTCCAGCTCCCTTATCTCATCCAATACATTTGGGTTGAACTGGGCAGTGCTGGGCCTCAATCATCCCAGTTGAAGAGGGAGGGCACCCAGCAGAGCTGCAGTCAGACCCTGCTCCTCTCAAACAGAGGCACTGCTACAGGAACCTCCATCTTCCCACCACAGCACAAGAGGAACAGTGTCTCGTGGAGCAGAAAATACTGCTCAGATCTTCAACAGTGTGGGAGGTTTCCAGCAAGTGTGTGAATCATGGCTTGTGCTGGGAAGCTCCTTGGGAGCTGCAGGGTGAGGATGGGTCAGGCCCTTGGGGCTGGTAATGACACCATGCCCTTGAGAGCTGCTTTAAAAACAGAAGATTTCACTTGTGGGTATTTTTTTGGTTTGGTTTGGTTTTTTGCCAATGAGACTAGAAACAAAGGTTTCAGTTTAACTACTGTTGTAGCTGTACTGTTAAAAATGGAGCTATGGCAAAAGGACATCTGGTTATACCTTGAAGTGGATCATTCCTGGGACCACAGGTTGGCACTGCCATGGCTCATTTGGCTAGGGATGCTTTGCAAAAGTGTTCCACCCAGGCTGCAACCCCATTAATTTCTACAGATAACAGCAATAATTTAAAAGTGATTTAATCAGGTGCCAGCTTTTGCATCTGCTGCAGGTTCATTAAATTAACACCATTAATACATTTGCTTTTTGGGGACCTGTCTTAGATGCCTGTTTGAATTGACAGAAGCCAGAGATACGATCTCCACAATTAAATTACTGCTGGGATTTTCAGAGGCTTTAAACAGCACCTAAAAGTGCAGCTGGAGCCAGAGGTATTATTTTGGCAAATGCTCTCATTGTCCTGAGCAGGATGGAGCTCTCCTGTCCTCAGCACAAAATGGGCATGGACCTGTAGGAGTGGGTCCAGAGGAAGCTATGAAGATGCTCAGAGGGCTGAGGCACCTCTGCTGTGGAGAAAGGCTCAGACAGTTGGGCTTGTTCAGCCTGGAGAAGAGAAGCCTCCAAGGAGACCTTAGAGCCCCTTCCAGTGTCTAAAGGGGATTCAGGAGAGCTGGAGGGGGACTTTGGACAGGGCACGTAGTGATAGGACAAGGGGGAATGCTTCAAAGTGACAGAGGGCAGGATTAGATTAGATAGAAGAGGGAAATTCATCCCTGGGAGAGTGGTGAGCCATTGGCACAGGCATCCAAAAGAAGCTGTCACTGCCCCATCTCTGGAACTGTTCAGGGCCAGTCTGGATGGGGTTTGAAGCAACCTGGTCTAGGGGAAAGGTGTCCCTGCCTGTGGCAGAGAGTTGGAAATAGATGATCTTTAAGGTCTCAAACCATTCTGTGATTCTATCTGCTGTATGGCCATATTTAACACCATGGAAAACTCGGTCATTAGAGAACGCCAGCGTCATGGCAGGAGGCAGTGATTGATAGTTAAGGGGGGAAAAGGCAAAATCCTAGCCTATAATTTCGACTATCCAGCCACTCCTTTCCGGTGCCACCCCCTCCTCCAAACCAGACGAGCTCAGTCCTTGTGGCCCTCAGGTGAGGCTGGGGGCGTCCGCAGTTCCCGAGCTCCTCTCCCCGCTGAGCTCCGGGCCGGGACCCCCCAAATGCCCCCCCCCCCCGGGGGACCCCGAACCAGCCCTCGGTGACGGGCAGGGGCTGCGCTGGGCGGGTCCCGTGCGCCTGTCCTGGGGAGGCGGTGGGTGCGTGTCATTTTGGGTTTAGGGGTCTCTGTGTGCTGTGCCGAGGGGAAACCACAACCACTGGTGTGCGATTTGCTGTCAAGTAAAAGAGCGCAGAGAACGAGGGGAGTATCCCCCATCACACCCTGCCCTGGCATATCCCATCCCGTTCCGTCCCATCCCCCCCCATCCCATCCCACCCCATCCCATCCCATTGACTCCTGTCCCTTTTCCCTGGCAGGGAGANCACCCCATCCCATCCCACCCCATCCCATCCCATCCCAGATCCAGCAGCAAGTCAAGGGTCACAAGTCCCAGGAACAAGGGGTCAGGGTGGCAGGGGGAAAAGCAAGGAGAGGGCTCTGCAGAAGGTATGACAGTATCAGCAAGGTTGGAAGAGACCTTAAAGATCATCAAGTCCAACCCATAATCTAACAGCCCGTCATCTAAATTATGGCTCCAAGTGCCTCATCCAGCGACTCCTGAACACCTCCAGGGTTGGTGACTCCACCACCTCCCTGGGCAGCCCATTCCAATGGCAGATCACCCTTTGTGTGAAAAATTTCTTCCTAATATCAAGTCTAAACTTCCTTGAAGGAGCTTGAGACTGTGCCCTCTTATTCCGTCGCCAGTTACCTGAGAGAAGAGATCGACCCCCGCCTGACTCCAACCTCCTTTCAGGTAGTTACAGACAGCAATAAGGTCACCCCTGAGCCTCCTCTTCTCCAGGCTGAACAACCCCAGCTCCCTCAGCCACTCCTCACAGGGCTTGTGCTCCAGCCCCTTCACCATCCTCGTTGCCCTTCTCTGGACATGTTCCAATAACTCAACATCCTTCTTACACTGAGGGGCCCAGAACTGGACACAGCACTCAAAAGTATGCTTCATCTGTGCACCGTTTGCAGCTCAGCACACCTCAGGTACTGAGCACAGACAAAATTAATTAGTTGGTGGAGCAAATTGGAACAGATCTGGATCTGTGACAAGGAGTCACCTTGTGTATGATGTTTAATTTGATTTTTCTGTATTTTCCCTGGACTTTGCTCAGCTGTGGATTTGCTAACGCCTTCATGTGCTTTAGAAACTGCCATGGGATGAAGGTGAGTAGATGAAGCACTTTGGGCTCGTGGAATAACCAAATTGGCTTAAGGCATTTAAAACACCTGGCAGCGTCAGCGCTGTCATTAGATATCCCTCTTTAGTTACCAGAATTAATTCCTTATAGAGGGAGGAGGCTGCTTTTGTACCTTCTAGAGCAGTTTTCTTGGAGATGTGCAATGTTGTAAATGTGCTACAAAACTGCCACGTGAGTCAACAGGTCCAGGTGGGTTCACTCTTAACACAGACCAGCTGAAAGCAGAGGCAAGGACATCCCATGCTGAACACTGCTCCCCCAGAGGGAACAGCACGTTCCCTGTGCTTTCAGTCGCTCAGCCAGGAAGCTCAGAAACCTGTATTCAAAAACAGGAAAAGAAACAAAGAAAGAAAAGCCTTGAGAGCCTTGTTCTGGAGAAGGCAGTGGCAAAACTCACAGCTTCATAGGTGCTTCATTCTGTGACACGAAGGGTCACACCTGTCTGCTCCACTTGGGATGCTCACGTGGGAAAGTTTGTGCAGAAGGATAACAGAGTATAAGTCAGAGTATTCAACACAAACATCCACAGCATTCCTCCCAAGTCAGCTTCATGTGTACTAAGAAATGTGGGTCTCTTCCTCCTGTAGCCCTGCTCTTAGATTGTCTTTCTCCTCCCAGGAGTGCAGGAGTGACATTTTTTATTCTTTTTCAAACTCTTATTTAACATACACTTTTAATATTCTTCTTCCTGAACTCTCAGCATCTCTAATCCCTTTACTGTACTCCAATCTACAGCTGATTTAAAAAAGAATCAGAAGCACTGAGGGGTATAAGTGTAATTGTGGCTCAACCTAGTCAGTGAATGTTTGCTTCAGGTTTAAAGCTGGTGATGATGACTAAAATCTCACTATCTGGGCCATGAGCCTCTGGTGAAAATCCAATAGTAAACATGCCACGTGAGGCAAGCATTTGACATCTGCAAATGGGTGCCATCTGTTTCTTCTTTTAAGAGTATTAACTATCTAAGAAAGGAAAAGAGATACATGAAACTTGACTTCAGGTCAAAAGAGTGTGAGTGAGGTCAGGGTTTTGATTGCAAATTAAAATGGAGATTCACCCACAGACACATTGCTCTTTTTTGCAAGTGGAGGGAAGATAATTGCAATAGATGTAAAGTCATACCTTTAGATTTGGGGCAAGTCAGGATGCAGAGGCAGTGATACAGCCCAGGCTTCTTTTTAGGGCCAGACCAAGTTCTTTTCTAAATGAGGAAGTGAGTAACAACAGAAGACAAAATTCTGACTCAGTGTTTTGTAATTCTACTTCTGCTCCCATCTCTAGCCACTCATTTCTGGGCCAGGAACAGCTCATCACTTCTCTTTTCAGGACACAGGACACATTCTGCTCCTGTGGTAAGTAGTGGTGGAGTTGTGTTCACCTCTCATCTTTCCCACAGCCAGGCATTGCTCAGACCCCTGTGTTGCCACAGGGACTTCAGCACTGCTTGTCTTCCTTGCAATCCCACCTGGCTCTCTGGCTTACCAGGGATTAGGACTGACTTCCCTGACTGATCTTAAGTGTTACAAACCAGCACTTTTCACAACATAACAAAAACTCAGTTTAAAAGCTTTACATCGTGTAATGCTGGAGTGCTCTTGGTTCAGGATCAATGGCTGGAGGGAAGCACCTGTAAGGCACCAATGTGGCAGCTCAGAGAGGTTTTGCTGAGCTCTGGGCTGTTGTAACAGGGTTGTTGCTGGTGCCCAGTCAGACTCTGGAATGGTTGTAGTACAGGACAGCACGGTGTAGAAGTGACATTCCTTTAACAGCACCGAAGAAGAGATATACTGTGTAATGAATTTTGTTGTGAATCTTTGCTCTTGTTTGCTTATGCTCAGTGTTACATGAGAGCATCTTTCTGGATTTTGATTCAGATTGTTCACATCTTGAGTGCCTTATCTGAAATGAGGCATGGTATCATAATGTGACTCTCTATTGAAAGGAAAAAAAAAGAATCTAAATGTTGGTATATAAGGTGAGTAACTAGTGAAGCCTACACACTGCTGAAAGTCATGTTTCTTGTCCCTGGAGAATAAGGATAATGTGAAGTTTCACATTAAACAGGTTAGCGAGATCTGCTGAGGAGAGAATTGCCTCAGCCTCACTATTTGCAGTAATGATACGGTACAAGAAGAAACATGGGGTTATTAAAGAACAGACTCCATGAGCTCCACTTTCAGACTGCGGGAGTAGAATCAGAACCTGCCATTAAAACAGGAACGTGGGACTCCTTTTCACAGCTCCATGGAAGTCACACATTGTGTGCAGCACACGGTATTCATGAAGCACAATGCGCAATTACAGGTTAAAAGCTGCTGGTGTCTCACTTCAACCAGGCAAATGCTTTCGGGGAGAAGAGGGAATGGTTTTTGATAATGAAAGGTTTTTCAGGCTGCAAGTTTAGATGGAAAGAAGGAACTCTTTACCGTGTGGTACATCTGCAGGTCCCCTGCAAAGCCTCTGCAGTTACAAAGGCTCACATCCCCCAAAGCAACTTTGTCAGTGGCAGAGATTTCACGCTGCTCTTACTCCTCTGAATCGGGGGACAACTGTGGGCAGCACTATGAGTACCTTGATCTGTGAAACAATAAACCTCCCTGTGAAATCAGTTTGACTCCTGCTCTTGCCTTGTTTTCTCTCCCCCTTGGCATGTTCTGCCGCCACTCAGATTGCACATTACCTGTCTCTGCAGGTCTGAAGCCGTTTAGACCTGGAGGTTGTGACTTGGCCTGAAGACTCACAGACAGGACCCACCTCCTGGTTGTCCACAGGAGCTTACTGGCACAGGTTTGCCTGGAATATATCCCCAAAGCAACTGTGGCTCAGAGAGTATCTGAAAGATCTCTGATGGAGAAGTCGTTCTAAAATATTTTTTTTTCCTGGAAAATGAGACCATGAAAGTCTTTCAGGAGAAAATTTGGTGCCAAGAAGCTATTTTAATGCTTTTTAAATTTTTCTCAGGTACTCCTGGCAAGGCCACATTGTATTTACGTATGAAGGTACCATTATGTATACGACAGCAATGCAGATTATCAGGGCTGCATCAGGGATGACTCATACTTCTATTACCTTGTGAGCATTGTGACATCTCTACATGCAAATTGTTACCATCAGTCTCAAATTTGAATTTGTGTGTGGCTCATACAGAGCTGTGGGCACAGACCCTGATCCATGAGAATCTGGTGGGGGTGTAGCTGAAATGGCCACTCTCACTATGAGTTTCACTCTCTAGCTGAGAATTGATTTACTCTGCAATAAAAAAATGTTGGAGTCAGGGCTGATAAAGAGGAATGTTGCACCTTTGCATCTGGATAGTGAAGGGCTGGGTGTAAGTGTTTATGTGGCTCTTCTCCCATACCTGATCTGCTGTGGTCCAGCAGCTGCGTGGATGTTGCTGTTGAGGGCTCTGCCCTGAGCCAGCCAAGCTGCCATCTGCCAGAGAGCCCAAAGCACTAACCTGAATCCAGCTGATGGTCTCATGGAGAAAATCCAAAGCTCTTTAGCTCACAGTCAGTGCTCTGAATACGTCCACACAAATGCTCATGGATACCCCGGATCAATAAGGATGTCCAGTTCACCCAGGACATCCACAAATGTTTGCATGAATGTATGCAGAGCGAGCAAATATTTATGAATACCTTGAATAAGCTAGAAGCCCTGGAGGCTGAGGGGATTGCAAATCCTCTCTGTATTCCTTCCACAAGCACCAGTGTGCACAGTAATTGCTCCACAGCATGTAACGGAGAAGGGGCAGTTCATCCCTCGGTGCCAAAGCTCTGCATGCAAATTGGCCACAGAGGGGCAGTGAATGGAGGTGCTGCCCTCCGAATGACAGGAGACATCCCCTGTCACTGGGGACAATAAGGAGCCCAGCGCTGCCAAAGTTCATGAAGTGCCAACTGTTGCAACTACATGCATTTTTCTGTTTCTAGCAGATGGCACCACTAATGTATCTCCAAATCAAAACAGTGGAGCTGCTTCCCTGACTGACCTTCATCTGTGGTACGTGGGTTGTAGGCTGTTCAGAGCAACTATTCTTGCTGTGAACATTTTCACAGCTTTGGCTGAAAGGAGTCTTGCTGTCACTGTGGTCTCTTGCCAAATCTACACTGGTGCCAGGATGTTTGTAGACAGTGCATCCCTCTCCTAGGGTGCACACAAGCACCAAGGCAGTTTGGATCTCCTCTGTTCCGCAGGGCTGTACCCCATCTGAGGAAGCCAAGTGGCATAGGATTTCTTGGGAGGAATATTTTGTTGCAGCTTCTACACTGTCAGGTCAGGAAGGTCCTGACCTGTTGTTTCACTGTGTTGACTTAATTCATCGTTTGCCTCACTGAGCTAAAGCACTTAATGTTTTGATGTCAGGGATCCCTAGTTAGCAGGGCAGTGATCTGCCTGCTCCAAATCAGCTGAGTGACGACTCTTGCATGTGGGTTGTTGATCTTCTCTAATTGCTGCTGCGTCAGCAGCCACATCAGGCTGTCTGAGATGACGGTATGAGACCATGTAATCCCTGCAAATTCCCCCCTCACCTGAACCCTTTGCGTTCTTGGTTCAGATTTACTGACCTTCTTTGAAGAGCTCCCAGAGGATAAAAGCAGAACTGATGGTCTGAGGGTTTCAGACCCCAGCGAAGGCATCACCTGCCTGTGATCTTAAGAACCCCGTTTATCAAAAGCTGAACTGCTGGGGAGCTGTTTGACTGTCTTCTGTCTCTGCTGGCACTCAGCACTGCAGATTGTCAAGGGGCTCACTAGTACAAGGCGACGCATTAGAGGAAACCCAGGAGAGAGAATTATTCTGGAATACACCTCAGCTCCAAGCTCTTCTGAAATGGAGGGACCTGCCTCAATGCTGTGCCTGAGAACTTGCTATATAAAACACTGCAAACCACTCCATGTGGCTGAAAATCCATCTGAGCTGGGACAATCCCATCACTCCAGGAACTGCTGTGGCTCCCACAGGATGGTGAAACAAAGGCAGTCAAACAGTATGAGCAAGTGTGCCTTGCCCATCATCCCAGAATATCCAGGCTTCCAGGATATTAAGGTTTGTATGCAAAAACTCTCTTTGCAATACATGGTAACCTATTCTTCTCTTTCAGAGGTAATTCCCCTATATCCTGGAAAGCTGATATTTGATTTGATAACGTTTGGACTGTGTTTTGCTATAGAAGAACTTAACTGGAAATACTCTTATTCTGCTATATTAAATTGATTAATATTATTAAACCATTTTTAAAAGTTCGAAGTAGGAAGGAGAGACCACTTTTTAGTCTAGTTTTAGTGTTCTCCAGTTACCAAACTTATTCCAAAAGTACAACCACTCTAGGCAGGGACATTAATTTGCTGGCTTCCTGCCAGAATGAAGTGTGATGGAAGAGTGAGAGATCAAAAGCTTGATTGCTTTTCAGTTTACATGGCATGTCCAACCCACTATTTCTCATTTCAACTCAAAGTTTTTCATTCATTGCTAGTAGGCAACATGCCAAATGTTGATGATGGAGTGCCCTACTGAGACATTGCTGGGCTCTGAATCCAGATTTGTGGCTGGACCCTTAGTGAGTACCTAGACTTAATTAGAGATTGTCAAAAACTGCATGAATGATGGCTTTTTTATATATACCAAAGGCATTGTCAGGCATAATAAATGATTGCAAAGTGTTCCATGATCCTGCTGTGGCTGTCATTCACATACAGTATAGTCTTTATTTTGTTGACTAGAAAGAGTAATATAATATAAAACAGTTCTTCTTTCAAGCCAAACTGCTAAGATTTTCAGAGTAAAAGCCATAGTCTGGTCTAACTTGCTGTACAGAAACCAGCTGGCTTGAGACAGGCCAGGGTGTCTTGGAATACTGTGAGGAAGTTGGGCATGGCAGAGCAGTGACTTTAAAAACCCAGGGGACATTAAATTGTGGACATGGAAAGACAATCTTTTTAACATGGTGAATTTCTAGCAGTCTATAAAAGGACTCACACACAGCATGGATGCTCCCTTGAAATCAGTGGACTGGATCAGGTCTTTCTATGACTATCCAAGTAATTCAAGTATGAACTTGGCTTGCAGTGTGAAAGGAGGAGAAAAATGTATGCACAGTTATGCTATGGTGTGGGGTAATAATACTACACTTCATAACTTTAGGGTGTAGTAATATGTTGCATGTGAAAATTGCAATTCTTTTAAAAATACACTGCAGTTACCTGGCAATAAGGAAAGGGGAAGTGGAGATCTCTTAGAGGTGGGATCTGGTTTTGCCTTGGGAAACAGGCTAATGGGATATGAAAAGGACAAACCTAAAGTGTTGTTAATACAGACAGATGAAAGATGAAAGATTCTTTTAGAAAGTTAGATTTTCACAGAGGCTACACAATATTGTGGCAGTACATCAAAGTCAGTGGGAGGTAAAAATGTTCAGCATTATTTAACCTCAGCCCAATGGTCTCCTGTTCCAGGGAAGGACTGGTCTTCAGGGAATTTGGATTAAGGACTTCAAGCATTTCCTAACAGATGCTTCCTGTATGGAATCATATCTAGATCCTTCTTCTACTTAAGCCATCATATTTTAATTCCAATTTCCTTCTCTCTTCTGTCCCCAATCCTGCTTCTCCCTCTCCCTCTATTTAAAACAGTTATCAAGAAATTACTTGAGAATTCCAGTCTTCAACAAAATTTTCCAGGATTTGGAAAGAGGAAAGAACTCCTCACCCCAACTGAATAATTTTTCAAGGAGGTCTTCGTTAGTCCATTGCTTGGGGAGCTCTTCAAGAGGCTGCTTGGAAAGTCAAACAACCAGCCCAGGCTTCCATGACAAACCATTGGAAGAGTATTTCAACGAGAGGCTAATGGAGCTGGGGAGCTACGAAAGTAAGAGGTCCAACAGGAAAACAAAAGTCTTTGCTGATAAGAACCAGAACCCCTTCCTCACCTGCAGAGGATCCCGGCGCAGGAGCAGCTGCAGTGCTGTGGTGATGGTGGGACATGGAAAAGAGAGTGAGGAGTCCTGTGGCTCAGCAAATCAAGACAACAAAAAAATGATGGGGTGTAACGACCAAGAGGGAGCTCAGAAAGTCCTAAAACTCTATGAGGGTGACTTCTTGGACATTTTGACAATGCACATCACTGCTCCCCTAGAAGCATTTGTGCAAAACAAATGACACTGGAGCTGGTTACAGCTTTTTGTGCAGTCCTAAAAATCAGGAAGAACTGGTCCTGTTCAGCACCATTCTGACTTTAGTTCAGATATGTCAGCCCCCTCTGACACAGAATGGTGCTTATTTGGGGAAGAAAATATTCTCTCATTTTGTGTTCTTGATTAACATTGCATATATGTGTTTTCATTATTTTCTGCAGAGTCAGAATAATTGAGCCATAGGTGTGACTTATAGCAAAATGCATGTAGTACTTGAATTCTTAAGTTGCCTTAAAAAAGGTGATTAGTGTCAGAGCAGAAGCATGTTTCCTATTGTGCAGTTTGTGTTAGTTAATCTGAAGAAAGGCTGTTGCTTTCTGTCTAATCACTCTGCTTGTGTTAAGCCTCTTTTATCACTAATTTATGGTCTTCTTACTATTTACTTATGACACGGATGCAAATAGTTGATGAGAAATTATTGATTTTCCCTTGTTGCCACATGTAATCTCCAGGTGGATCACTGTAAGAGACTGAGGCATGAAGAAGCACACAGACATAAGATTTACATTTAAGTATGATCACGTATTATGGTTTCATTTGCAGACTCAAAAAGCTTTGACTTAAAAACCCCTACAAGGCAAAGAGGGAAAAAAAAAAGCTAGATTTAAATTATGATGATGGAATTGAGTATGAAAGAAGGCTCCTTCTCTCTTTCCTACTGTAAATATGAGAGCAACATTGCAAATTCTTAATGTAATCTGAACTTCAAGTTGTTTATTGTATTTTATCATAGTCATGTAAATATACATTGTCAGCTGCAGCTGAATCTTTTTCTTATGGCAAATGTCAATGTTTAATTCCACAACACACTGACTGAATATCAGACCCAAAGTGGGGCAATGATTTTAAGCTTTCAGAAGGATCTTCTACTGCCTGTGGTATCAACAATAAATTTCTCATTACAGTGTTGGTTTGAATTGATGTTTTCTGTCTTTGCTTTCAGACTTGTCTTATTGGCAGTTAGCAAGTAAGCCATGCCCCTGGCTATGCCTCATCTCTTCCAGTGCTGAATTCTCTCCATCACTTTTGCCTCCTTGTTCCTCCCATTTCTTCAGCCCTGGTAAAACTTGCCCCAAGATGCATGTTGTCCCTTCTGCAGGTCATAATCTCCTTTTTCCCAATACCTATTAGTAGAAATATTTCTTCTGCTCTGCCTCCACAGCTCTTGGCCCTCTTATTTCTGTCTTTCAGAGTGTGTGGATGAATGTATATGGACAGGGCAGATTAAGGAACTTCTCACATCCCTCCTGCCAGTTCCCTCAGGAAAAAACCAAGAGTTTTCCCCCCAAAAGGACATAAAAATGTATGCGACTCATTCTACATCCCTTCCCCAGTCCTGGGATCAAGATGATCTAAGGGAACACAGATGGGATACTGAGAGCTCTCAGTCCTTTGTGTGTGGGAGAAAGTACTACATACTTAGGGCCAATGAGTTTTTCAGAATTCCCAATTGCCTTACTGCTGCAAATAGAGGGAGAAGCCAATTAGGTGAGATTTTCCCTGCAGGAAAATATTTTTTTTAAAGATTTAAATGAAAGCTTGAAACCCATAATATATTAGGAGATGCCATTGAGGGGATGCATCTGGTTTTCATTCTAAGTTTGCCAGAGGTTAGTTTCTCCTCTAGGAGTGAATGCATAGTAATAACACAGTATTATGTGAAGGCATAATAATAGTGCATAAAGAGAAGGGAACAGTATTAATGGAACACAGGCAACCTTAATTCTTTCGTTTCTTAAACATGTGGCTTTGCACCCTTGAATGTGTGCTTTTGAAGTGGAGTTTTGCAAATAATTTCTGATCTACAAGCTTTTTCAAAAAGGCAAATTGCCTGCCTTTTTGCTCCTGATATTTTAACGATTATCATACTGCAATGACCCCAGATTAGCAGGTCTGGAGCATCCTGAGCCTCTCTGCAGACAGGCCATGTAAACTAACAGAGATATGTGGAGATTTGCATTGTTAGGGTGTGACTGATATTTGCTGACAGAAAAGGAAGAAGCTTTTCTTAAGAGAAAAATCAGCAGTGATAGATTGTAATTAAAAAAAACAAAACCTCAACAAACCCCAAAAAACCCAAACCAGAAAACCAAGTACTTTCTTCACTGAAAGAGTGGTCAGACATTTGGATGAGCTGCCCAAGGAGATGGTGGAGTCACCATCCCTGGAAGTGTTTGAGACACGACTCAGTGTGGCACTCAATGCTATGTTTTAGTTGAAAAGACTAAAACATGACTGTGTTTCAGTTATCATGTCGGTGATAAGTTGGACTTGATTATTTTGGAAATCTTTTCCAACCTTAATGTATCTATGATTCTGTGATTTACCCAAGCATCTGTAAATGGGTTGTTCAAGCTGCTCAGCCTCTGGGCAGAGTTACTATTCTCCACTCAGGACAAGTCAGAGCACCAGTTTTTAACAGGCTCTAATTTTTTTACCTTGACTGAATACCAAATGTGAAATAGAATTACAGACCACAACAAATTAGACTTTGACTTGGCAGAAACTTGTAGTGTTTCCTCCCCCAGAAGAACTCCATAGATGTGATTTGCACATTCAGGCCCATTTATGGCATTTTTCATCTGTAAAGCACCCTAAGGAATTAAAAACAGTTGACATGCTTTTAGATTGGATTTCCTTCAAAATAGCGTCATGACTTCTCTCTGAGAAGCTGCACATCTCGTGTCAGAGATAGTGGAAAAGTCCAAGGAAGATTACATCCCCCAAGAGGGAACATATCTAGATGATGCTGTACAGCAAAGACATTAAGTTAGAGAGGAAAAAAACCACCAAGAACTGTTAAGAGAAGGGATAAAATTTCATCTCAGATTGTTAAAAATCTTGTGAAAAATGGCTTGAGTTTGTTTGGAAGGTGATAATTTGCATGACCTGAATTTATACAGTCTATTACCTACAGTTATTATTGAGTTTAGCTGTTGGATGTAGCTGCTTCTTTCATGGAGATAATCTGTTTCCACAATACTCTTTTATGAAACTTGATGCAGACACTGCTTGCCATTAGTAGTCTCATAAAAAATATTCTTTATGCCAATTTGAAAAACCCTTCTTTCTTTCTTTCTTTCTCCTCTTAAAGCAAAAGTGCATCATTTTTCTTCTGGAGATTTTGCAGCCACTCCTTATCTCTGCTTTAGATCTTTCTGTTTGGAACACTGAACAGAACACTTGGTTTGTTATTCTCCTTTTGTAAACATATTCTCTCTTTCTAACTGGAGCTTAGGCAAAGCCCTCTGTAGGGTCTCATAAATCAGACAGTGCTCACCTTACTTTGTAAAATAGTTCATGTTTTCTGAAGTCCGTGTCCCCACAGTGAGTTTGTCATCCTTTCCTTGAACTTACCTACAAGGCTGCAAAGAGTTGAGTTGGCTGGCTGTGCAAAGAGAGACTGGGGAGGTGAGGATGGGAGGAGGCCTCAGGGGAAACAAAACCTGCTTTCAGGTGAGAAACTGAACCATCACAAAGTGAGATACAAAGCTCAGTTTTGTTTTCAGTTCCCCCAATCTCTGTGAAGATGTGATGGGACAGAAAATGGAAAACACACGAAGCCATAAAAGGATTCAGCAAGGTGCAGGCTGCACCCCACTATCACTGAAATCATCTTCAAGATCCCAAGGACTTGAGTAACCTCTGTTTGATTATATGCCTCATTAAAGCAAAACATATCATTTTCATGTATTTAAATTAAGGAATTTATTAAAAAAAAACAAAGCCAAAAACCCCAATCAAAACAGTGGTTTGATCTAGATACAGCAGCACTGTGACATTACTAGGACATTATGTACGAAGAATCCAAGCAGCCATAGAACACAGAAGCCTTTATCTTCAGTAACAATCTCAAAATGAAACTAGCTTCATCAAACAATGTTAAAGATCTCCCTGGAAAGAGAAACAAAACCAAACAGACCCTCCCCACCCCAACCCTTTGGATATTAGAATGACTTTGTTTTGTACAATACCAACAGCCACTAGCTCTTCTAATTGAGAACACTTGCTTTAATTTATTACAAAAATGATCTGTTGACTCAGTTATGAAAGACAACTTTTAACATTGCTTTAGAAGTGTCTGCTCCTCTTATAGACTACAGTATTAGAAGTGCTTAAAAACATTTAATCCTGGATATGCTCTTGAAATTCAATTAGAAGGATATTCTTTGTGTGTTTATATACCAAATATGATTTTTAATTTTTAAAGCAGGTGAAAAGACTAACCCTAACATGAAACTGCAATTTTACAATTTAATTATTAGTCAGTTATGGGCAACCACATGATAGTTCATGAAATCTTTAGGTCTATCTACATTGCTCAAAAACACAAAATAAAGTTTTTACAACTTTCACCTTCAAAAGGCTAAAATGTTCAGTCTTTTAGAAGAGTGTCCAGTGTTTAAAAGTAATGCAATTAAGGGAGACCGCATTCAATAACATGAAACAATTCATTTGAGCTTGCTGATAAACATATCTAACAGCTGCATGTGGGGTGATGAGAAAGGAAACACACTTGTCATCCAGCCACTACCTGAGATTTTTCTTCTCTGGGAGTGCATCTTCTCTACAGGACTGCTGATCCTCCAGAAAACCTGAAGTTCCTTTGGAGCCCATCAATCCCGGGCATGTTGTCTCTTTTGTTTCCATAGCTGGGCAGTGAGCTGACTCAATATTTGCCACAGATGCATCTTTTGGACTTCACACACCACCTCACTCAACCGGGACCTTAGGAATCCTTTGCAGGCTTGGCCAAAAAAGTTGAATCAATGAATATTATTTTGTTCCCTTCCTCATAGCTATTTATCTCCAATCTGTTAAAAGAGGAAGAGTTCATGGGAATGCTGCAATTGCTGGCTAGCTCTTAAGTAAGAAGTGAATACTTAAACACTTGCACTGCCACTTCATCCTCTGTTGGAGACGTCTCACAGAAGTGCAGTGCATTCTGTTTCAGTATCTCTAAGGAACTAAGACAAACCAATAATAGAAACCCCTAATTTAGAAGAGTTGTCTTCTCAGCCATGTAAATAAGAGCAGCAATATTAAGCCTATTTCACTTAAATAATAATACAAAGAGTTGATACTGAGCTGGTTTATGCACAGACTCCAAAGTGCTTTCCATTGTCAGACAGACAGCATCTCTCCATGTTTAAGAATGGAAAAACAAAATAATTTTGCACAGGGCAGAATAGGAATACAAACCATCACTCCTGGCTCAAGTACACAAACCAAGAATACACATATGCCAACAGTAATATTCATTATAGTCAATAGGTAGCAATCTGTTTAAAATTTTTTCTTTCATAAAGCCCACTTGTCAGTACACCAGCTCAGGTGATCCAACTGCAGCAGCTTGTATTATCACAGAGGTGCTTGGGGGAGATGAACGTATAATTCTGTAGCATATTGTTGGCTTTCACCTTCTTTCATGTAATTTTTTTATTTTCCCTAAAGGAAATAATTCAAAATTCTCAAAATCAATTTCTTTTTCTTTTTTGCGGTTAAGGACAGACAATTATTACCAGCCAGCACTCCAATATCATTTAGTATAAAAGTGAGTGTGTCCTGCCCAGCAAACAAAAGAGAAGAATTGTTTATGCAGAATTTCTCATTTTTAGCACTGGGGTGTTAGTAATTATTATTCTTACTCTAAATAATTAGTAGTAATTTAAATTGTAGGTCATGTTTGTGAAAGGCTTGGCATAGACAACTCTGGAATCTTCTGTTTTCTGTAGAGCCACTGGACAGACAGTGTCCCAAACTTCACTGCCAAATGTACCTCCCCACAGCCTGACCCAGACTAGGAGGCTTTTAAGTCTGGACTTCTAAAGATCCTGCAGGCCATTCAGTGCTTCATGCTACACACATGAAGATGGTCTACATGCCAAGGGGCAGACTAACCCAGGGGTATTCTTGGCAAGAAAAACTCAGTCTTTCCAAAGATTATGAAGAAAATGTCTAGAAATGCCTGATGAACAACCTCCTCTGCATTACGTGACTTAACTAGTGAGTATTACAAACATAAACTGAACAAAAATAATGATCATAACTGATTGTGGAGCAGAGGTTAAAACACTCATGTCTTGTACACCATGAAGCCAGTTCCTGCAGCCACCTGTTCCATGGACACTGGTGAGAAGAAGCAGCTGTGCTATAAGGATGTGCATTTATTGCTCTTCCAGAAAAGCCTGTGCAGGGAACTCCTGACTGAGGCTGGGATACACGGGAACAGAGACCTGTGTGATGGCTGTTCATGTAGGCTGAGGGGATTCCTACTTTCCTTATCAAACCATTCTCTCTGACTCTCACAGAGATAGTGTTGTCTTTGAGCCACAGGCTGGATCCTGTGTGCAATATGGCCCTGTGTGTGTGCAGTCCCCAGGTGACTGAAGAAACTGTGACCAACATGTGATGAACCAAGGAGGAATGTGCAGCAGTGTGTGCTAACACCTGCCATTGGACCCTTGCTGAAGATACACACACTGTGGGAGTTTTCACACTGTCCTCCAGAGCTCACAGCTTGTGTGTCCTGCCCATGGTTTTGTAAGTATTGCAGACTGGTAGCCTGTTGGCTTTTTGTTTGTTTGGGGGGTTTTTTTGTTGGTTTTTTTTTTTGGTCGAGGCATCACTCATAAAAATATCAACTGGACTTGAAATGTGAGGCTTTGGCAGCTGAAACACAGAATTCAAGCTGGATCCTGAGGTCTGGGTGAACGACCTTAAGAATCAGTGTCTTCAAATCAGATGCTTTACAGAGTCAGCCAATTCTGATTTCCACTGCTGATGGCACTCCTAGCCATAGTTTCTGGGGTAAATCCAAACTGAGGTGGTATCAAACTGTTTTTGCAGAGATGTGACATGTCTCTGAACTGCCAGTTACCAGGAGTCTCTAATCAGTAGGGCCAGATGAATGCTGTGAAATTGAATTCTGCAGTTCCCTAATGCTCAGTTTGATCTCCAGTACCTGCTTGGTTTAATTATCTTCACACCTTTTGGAGCTTCACAAGCAGGTTTTTGTTCAGAAACAACACCTGAGTCATGGCCATTCTTGTGAAAAATCTCTTTTTAGATAATCCAGGTCAAGAGTGCACATGTAAGAATTTGTTATTTTTTTCCTTCATTATCCCTTTGTTTAAAAAAAGCCTCTCATCCAACTGAGGGTGGGAAAAAACGTTACAAGACTCAACTGAACCTTGAGACACTGTAGAAAATGAATAGCTAACACCTGACTCACAAATGCCTGTAAACTAATTAGTGTTCATCCAACTACTCAGTAAAGACTTAAAAATAAAAGACATGCTCGTACAATGCAGGATCAGATTCCACGATTTCTGATTATTAAAAAGAGCTAAATTTGCTTATATGTCTATTTAAAAGAAGCAATCAGATCTAAACATATGCATTTTTTGGAAATAATTTGTATTGTAATTGAAAGGAGATAGAGAAAATCAGTCTGGAAAGCTATTAAAGAACTGCCCCTTTCTGCTCCTTTGTTATGTGCAATCCCACCTCAAAAACTATTCACCCAGAATCAAAACACTAAAAATCTCATTGCAAATGCTCTCCAAAGTTGTTTGATGAAACTGTAAGGTTTTTCTAGAGTTCCTGAATACTCATGGCTCCCAGTGTTTTTTAAATTTAAATCAACAGAGCCAACAGTCTGTGGAAGCCTGGCTGTGCAGGGCACTGCCTTGGCAGGACTCCAGCCCTGACTTCTGGGCCCAGATTGAGCCTGGTCACACAGTGGGAGTGAGAGGACTGTGGTCCTACTCCAATCTTGAGTGCAAGGTGAGCTGAGTAATTTAAAAAAAAAAAAAAAAAAAAAGCCATAAAAAAATCCTGCAGGTTTTGTTGTTGTAGGTAAACTCTGACAGGAAGATCCTTAGGACTGTTCATTACAATAGTGATGTACAATATTAAGTCTTTCAGAGCTGGGTACTGAAGAAGTGCAACAGTTCTGGTGCCCCAGCATCGTAATACTGTTTATAGTATTCAGGATAAACAAACTTAAGGGATGCAGCATGTCTCCCTCAACTGGTCTTGTTTTCTGTCTCTCCCCTTATTCATTAACTGCTCCCAAGGAGCTGGAATCCAGAGGGACTCCATCCCAGGCTTGATCCTTCAGGTGAATATAAGCATCCTTCCTCCACGCCATCCTGAGGATCCAGGATATCTAACCCTAGCACAATGTCCTCCAATTATCAGGAGTCAATGAATGCAGCTCTTGTCCTTCAAGGACTTTTCACTGTCCCTGTGTCTCCACTGGCAGAGTCCTAGAGATGCTGAGTGAGGAACTGTCCCAGCTGAAAGGAGAGCAGGACAAGGCACATACACAATCAATCACTGGTGTCAGTAGAAAGTCATCCACCACTAGTTAAGGCTGGTAGCATCTAAGAGGTATAAAGTCAGCTATAATCTGGATTTGCAATTTGTTCACCAGCTTTCAGTAAGGGGTTTGTTGTTATTAGATTTTTTATTTCCCAAGTGGGAGATGGTAAAGAAAGAAAATTTTAGTCTTCATATGTCCAATTGATGAGATAAAGTCCTTGGGCCAATAGCTTCAGTTTTATCAGATTTATCTTATGAAATATTAACAGGTTAAGCCTTCCCACAATTATCTTTTTCTCTTCCCTAGGGTGGTAGGTAGATATTATCAGCCATATTTTCCTGATAGGGAATATGCTTGTTTGTACTGCTAAGAGATACAGTGGGAGCCATGGAACAGAGGTCAGTTTTTAACTCTTTCCCAGCGTGGAATACCAACTGATGGATGCATCGGTGGAAGAAGCAAACTGAGGGTGCACAAACACGTTGTATCACATTCAGTTAGAAGGTGATGTCTTAGAGAGATAGAGACAGATAGGAGTTTCACGATATTTGCAGCTCTAATAACCAAGATAATTTGTTTTCTTTCAGAAATACACATTAGTTGTTTGGCTAAGATCTGTTCCTCTGCCTCTCATCTGCATTTTTTGAAATCAGGTGAAATCCCACATGCCACTGAAGGCCTGTGAGAACCTCACAGAGCAAGTATGTCTTCATCGAGAGTGATCAGGTGTCTGATCAGATTCCAGATAACTTTAAGTCAGGCCATGAGAACAGAACTGGAGGTATCAGCCTGATCAGTGCATGGTGGCTTTCACCTCTACAACATTTAATTCTCTTCCTATCAGGAAGCTGAAACCACTATAGATTTCATTTGTAACTGATTCAGAGAGATAAACTGCTCATAGTACTCATCTATTACTATTCCTCTAAAATCTTGCATCTTCTGTAAGATCTGCAATGCCATCATCTGACATGAGTGGCCGAAGCCTCATCTCTCTTTCCTGACTTTTCTCTAACAGTTGCTTTATGCAAGTCCTGTCCCTGTTCTGTCTCTCTCCTTCACGACCTCAAGCTGCTTTACTGTGTAATTCCTGTACCTTTCTCACTCACAGACTTGCCACTACTAACCTGCAACCTTCCCCTCAGCATTGGCCACATGACAGTCTAATGAATTTTGGCTACTAAGACTTCCACTGGAACAGTGCTTTCTTGTACCTGGGACTACTAGCTAACAGGGGTTTAGACAAACCAGGCTAGCCTTCAGATGTTCCTGGTGACCCAAAGGTGTAACATCATCAGCACACCCTAGCCAACATTGTAAAGACCCGTGAGGAACCTACATGCTTTACAGAACACACTGGGCTACAGAGATCTTGCCTGCAGCTGTGGGGGACAAGGGTTTTACAGTTCCTGTTGAAGGGGAGTAACCACATTTTTGATTTGGTGTACTTAAAAATAATGGATAGTGGCATACTTGAGAAAAGCATGATTCTGACACCTGAGATACTGCTACTGATCCTGACTGATCCTGTTTACACCTGTGGGGACAATGTTTTTGTCAATGGTTAAAAGATCCTGGACAAGGAACAGCGGAACCGAAAGGTGCTATTTCATAACTAACATTTTATTCAGTTGAGGATCTAACTGAGAGGACGAGTCATGGGGTGTTTGCATGACACATGGAAGCACTCTAAGGGTTCTGCTAGTGCCCAAAAGCAGCTCAGATCAGACTCTGAACTGCCACAGCTCAGCCTGAGAAAGCTGACACAAATCTCATGGTCAGCACAAACCAGGCTGTTGAACTTCTCTCTTGCTTCCTGCTTGATATGAGCAACTGTGGAAAGGCCTTGGGCTTTGGACCAAAGCATGGAGAATACTTTGAGTTTTGCTCTCATTTCAGAGGGTGCAGGTTTGGAGTCCTTGAAAAATAAATGGACATTGGCTTTCCTGGTCACTTCTCACTCAGCTTTGTTCTATCTGTCATTAGAAACAGCACAAAAACTAATGAAGGAGAAGAGCTTAAAATAAGGGTCCCCTTCTAATTAAAAAGTATTTGATGAAATAACAATAGGAGTAAGTGCAAATCTCAGCTGTGCTGGTCCCATGACATCACAAACCTTCAGCATAGCAAGTATCATTCTTGAATACAAGAAAATCTTGTCTTTTAGCATTTAATGCGAGACATTACAAAGTAATGAAGAGGAGAAATGTATGCAGTGTTGCTGTAAACCCAATATACAGATGCAAAATAATTAAGAATAAACTGTTCCATAAAAATGCATGTCAATAAACCCCAGTCTGATAAAGTGATTTATGAAGAATTTTCTAGAATTGCTAAAAAGAATGATTTCTCTTTGAGGCTCTGGAAGTCTTGAGTCACATTTTGTTTCTTTTAAAAAAATGTCTTAAAACACATGGCTTTACAGCTGCTGTTTGGAAAATATACACCCCCAAAGTCTGACTTTCATTTAAATACAAATGTACAAAATGTAAACTGAGACAATAGAGAAATTTACAAAACTTTTCTTTAAAAATAATAAAGACAAAATTCAGTTCTAGTATGATGCTATTTAAATACGTGCAAGTAGTCATGTTCATTGAATTTCTATTGCAATGTTCTAAATAGACAAATTTGATTCACACAGTCTTGAGTGCCACCTCCAAAAACAGACCTGAGTGGAAAATTCTTCTTAAAATGCGAGGCTCCACTGGAAGGAATGGATAGAAAATCTCCACTTTGGGAGATCCATTTTTTTTTTTCACTCAATGGTGGAGGCTCTCTCATCCACAGCAGCTCCAGAGATAATAGTGGAAGGATGTAACATGTTGTTTCACAAAACTGAGCTGGAACTAGCTGCTTCCAGTGGAGTTTGAACTTACGTGATTTGAATTTATGTGGTGATTTAAACTGGCCTTTGAATTTGGAGAACTCTTTGAATTGTTCTGATGCTGTAGAAAGAGGAAGACAATGACAATTAGATTTCCAAAATATGCCATGCTTTTTTTTTGACCAACATTGTTCATTTTATGGTGATAAGGTACTGACTGACTGTAAGGCTTTTTGTTTGAAGGTCTTTGGATGTAAAATATTCTTCACTTTCTTACCTGTATTCTCTCTAGGTCAGCAGGACCATGGCAGTTCTTGAGGAATGCAGCAAAGAAGACTCACTCGAGCTCCAGGAGTCAAATCAATTCACTGCAAAATGTCAGTATCTGCTAAATCTGACTAATACAGAGGATATCTGCCAGTGCCAGGCATAGTTTTAACCCTACAGAAATAGATCAGCCTAAGAGTGTTATTGAGCTTTGCAAACGGTGCCATGGTGCCTCATGAAAGCTCTACATCCCATATTATTTGGTTTGCTCTCTTCTTCAGCGTCTTGGTTTCCTGCCACGACTACCTCCCTTTATATTTGCATTTTCTCTTTTTTTAAAACACATAAATCAAGGATTTTCACAAGTAGCTTCTTAAAACCATAGAAAAGCTTCAAAAGGCATTTCAGCACACCACTGAAAAAAAGGATGGGTAAGAATTTTTCAACTGCTGCAAACAAAACTCATGAACAACAGTGGAACTTCTGGTAGTAAAAAAAAATAAATAAAAAAATACAAGAGGTAAATGGAAAACCTAGGGTATGCAGTATTAGCCAGGAAATTATCAGATAAGTGTGACAGCCAGTCCTCTCTAAGATGCACTGCCTTTCTCCTGACAAAAATACCACCAGAACATGGCTGTGACATGGGGCAACTGTGTCATAGAAGATCTCACCTGTCGCTTAAATATTCTCTGTAGCAATCCTTTCTTGGGTGGCTCTGGGGGGTAACTTTTGTTTAGATCTGGTGAAATAGTACCATTTGGTCCAAATACATTCAGCTCCTTGAAGCACTCTGTTTCTATCATCTAGTGGGACACAGTGAGAAGGAAGAAAAGAAATTATACGTCTGCATTAAACAAATTGCAGTAGTCCTTGGTTGTTCAAAGTCAGCAATATGCTAGGAGAGTTAACAGGGGTTCCTGCTGGTGTCTATAGGAAGCAAATAGGACGTCTTCTCTGCATGTCTGCACATCACTCTTTTTAGAAAATGCCCCACAAAACTTTCTGTTCTCTTTCTTTGACATTGTGTAAAATATTGGTTAAAGACAGGAACACTTAGAAAATCCCAGTTATTAGCACCCCTCTGCCCAAGTGGATGTCCTGTTTGATCCAGAGCTGGATTATGAAATCCACTGTTGGCTGTGTTTTGGTATCAAACAGAAACAAAGACTCAGACCTAGAAACCCCAGAAGAATTCGAGGTCCAGAGTCAACTGTTGCAGCTGTGACCCACTGCAGGTAGAAAAGAATGGGTGAGATCAGTAGAGGAGCCTTCTGTTAGGACTTCCAACTATCCCAGACAAGTTCCTGAGAGCTCTGTGGAAATCCAGGAGAAGGAAGTACAGCAGGATCCTTGCCAATTCACACAAATATACAGAGCCAACAGATACAGTCACCTGAACCTGACATCTGTGGTACATTAGAGATCTTGAAAGGGGCCATTTGTAACTCATGAAAGCATTAGAGTCTGGCAAGTTATCCAGTAGCTATATATTACTGGAAACATACAGCTCCTCTTAAACCACCTGTGTTAGGGCTTTTATTGGAGTAATTTTACTATGACACATCCTTACCTCATTTTGCCATGGAATAGACACTGATCCTGTGGAAAACTTGGAATAGAAATCATCATCTGTTTGGTCCAGGTTAACTCCTTTCACTGTGGAGAATTGCTCGATGTCTAGCACATCCTTGCAATACACTGCTCTGGGCTGTCTCAGCATGGGAAAAAAACAGAAATGGCAAGAGAAAAAATATTTCTGAGTCAAACCATGTGCTTTCATTCACAAATTCAGTCAAGTGAGAATGTCTAACAACTAATGTGTGTCTGCATCCTCCTCTAGACTTGCTCTGCCTGCGTGTTTATCATCAAAGGCTGACTTTGCTTGAAGCACATCAGGCTTCCTACTTTGAAGTCCTTAAAGCATCAGTCAAAGTGGGTTTTAGTCATCCATGTACCATCTGGTTGAGAGGTGAGAGGAAAAGGACAGAAAGTTCAAGAAAACAAAAATCAAATCCTTCAGTAGTCTTTTCTTTTAGAGAGAGAACAACGGAAAATCAGAATGCTTATGAGATAGCTCTGAAAAGAAGCCTCAAATAGCAGTGTCCTCCTGGTTAGACAGCTGTGGAAGTTGCAGCTTAAAAGTTTAAAGGAATGTATACTAATTGCTAAAGAAAATAGAGGAGGTCTGGCATTTTTCCATTGTTTTTATTAATAGCTCAGCTGCTGGAAATTGTCCAGAAGCACCTCTATTAACTCTTTTAGCTCGGCTGCATTTCTTCAAAGAAATAGTCAAATGACTTTGCCTTTTTGAACTACTTCATTTCCTGGGATGACAGAGACACAGCTCTTTGCAGTGACGTGGCTTTCAGCTCTTATTCCAGCAGCCAGCCACAGAGAGCAGAAATAGTCATCACTGGCTACCTGTAACAGTCACTGTGGTCATCTGTGTTACCCTTTGATGTGCAGGAATAATTGAAGGGTGGCCTGTGGGACCAGCCTGACCTGCTGAACTCCAGCATGTGTGGAATCCTACCGTCTATATGTGGTACCATGACTGCACAGCCCAGGGGTTCAACTGTGCAAGACTTTATCTAGTTCAGAGCACTGGAACCAAACAAATCAAGCTAATTCCAGACAAAATTCCTGTTTGCCATAGGCTCTACACCTCTGCATTCCTGATGGCTACAATTCACATTTTGGTGGAGATAGAGTCATCTAGAAGAGGATGGAGAGACATGGGATGGATTACAAACCCTGACATTGGCTATATAGCTTTGGGTGATTCAGATGACTTCAGTAAAGACTGGGAAATCCATGGATGAAGTGCCAAAGAAGTTAAATTAGGGGCAGGTCTTGAGTTCCCAATAAAAAGCCATAAAAATTTATGTGCCTTTGCTTTAGAAAATATGTCTCTAAGAGGCGCCTTCTAGGCTTTATGTGCCACAGCTAAGCTTTTAACACACTCTGATGGATCCCAAATTTGAGCCCACAATTTTCTAATTTTCGACATCAGAAAGAAATAGTAGCTTGTCTCCTATTTCTTCCCACTAGCATAGGTCATAACACCATGGGCTAACTGGCAGGAATAACTAGGCCACATACTAAAATGTAAAGCAAAACCAAAGCAGCTAAAGTAAACTTCTGTAGCATTCAAACCACTTTGGTTTGGTTGAGTTTGCAGCAATGTGAATGGGAGCTGCCAAGATGTTACTTTCCTTAATATGTTAAAACAGCAGTGTTTACTTAGAACCATATGGGAACTTTAAGGATAGAAGGTCTAGCCAGGAAGAGAGCCCTGCAGGAGGAGAATATTCAGATAACTCTGTGCACTGGGGTAGAAACTGATACCACAAAAGAGTGGAAAAAGTTTTGTTGTTGCCAATACAACAAAGACTTTCAGTATGTGTGAGTCTGGTGTGCAAAAACCTGAATAAGGAATCAATGTTGGGTTCCATGCCCCATGAACACTAAAAAGTTCAAAATGCTCTCTCAGGTTCAAGTCACCATCTCTTCTTGAGGTGACACTTAATAGCTGAACCTGGTTCAGACTCTGCAACCAATTACTGTTTTCATGAAGATCCAGTCCATTCCTCAGTTCCACAGAGCTTTGGACTTCGTAATTCTGGTTTCACCTCTGTATATATCTATAAATCTGCATGCATACATGTGGATCTCATTGTTCTAAGCACCTCCTGATCCCGAGCACACTTATTCTCACACTACTACTGTGGATAAGGGAATATAGAGGTTCCCACACAGAGAGTTTCACACAGGAAGGCTGTGATGAGTAGGAATGCATCAAGCCCCAGGTTATCACTTTGCATGGAGGCCCACCCATCCAGTATACACATGGCTTCAGAGCTGTCTCCTCTTCCTGCCAGCCTCCCCTCTCCAGCCCTGGCCCTTATCACACCTTGCTAGGTCAGCTACCCACACAGAGAGTGGTGACAGCTCTCAGAAAGAGAAGATATTTTAGAAACAAATCTCTTGAAAGGAGCCACTGGGGGTTCTTCCTATTGTACTTACATCAGGGACAAAGGGAGGATCCAGCATTCCTGCTTCTAACCTCTTGAAATTCATGCTCTTGAAAAAGGGGTGTCTCTTCACTTCTGCTGCACCTTCCCCTTGACATCCCAGCCGCTGCTTCACGTCTTTGGTGAGGAGCTGAAACATGCCAAGAGGAATGGTGAGGACGTCAGAAAAGCAAGATCTCCACTAAGTTATTTTTATCTCCAGTTGTTTTTGAATGTGCCCAGAGGGAAGCAAAGAGGGGAGTTGGAATTGCTGCTACTTAAAGGCTGAAGTTAGATGAATTAGGACTGCACTGTTCTACATGCTGGTGAAACCCTCTGAAAATCATCTGCTGCATTTACAGTCAAAATAGAAACTGTTGTTTCTGCTTACTTTCAGTAAACACTTTCAAGAAGAGGTCTGAGATACCCTAATAACACATATAGATACATATTCAGAACTCCTGTGTCCTTTTTCTCAGTTCTTTTATTTCCCCTTGTTAGTCTTACAAGAATAATTTTCCCATTGTACTTACAGGAACAGATCCTTTTGAAAAAAACCCAAAAATATCAAATTGTATTTCCCTCACCCATTGCACTATATTTCAGTGCAACACATGACACATTGAACCAACTCTTTGGGCTTATTTCTGCTGATCTTAAGGAGAGTTCCATCCATGGAGCCAGTGCCCAGTAATTATCTTTAGTTCAGCCTTGTTTGTTTTCAGAGAAGGGCAAGGCAGCACCTCTGCCTGCCACAGTAAGTCCTGCCTGTTTCCTGGGTACCCATGATGGACATTAACTGAATAGAGCATCTCTGGTCTATCAGATGAGTGTGTCTATGAACAGAAATACATGGGTTGTAAGTCCTGGAAGACCTTGTATGGATGGACTAATTGATCTGCAAGGGAGCAGTTTAATGGGAACTGAACAATGCTGGCACAGACTAGTTGGTGGATGAGGAGACAGAACATGTAGCCAGATCTTCACCAAAACACCTCTTCTTTTAAATCATATGCATAGAATCAGGTAGGCTTAATCAATGCCTTAAGAGATCACATCTAAACAGTTGAAGAGAGGCAGAGTTCATCATTCTGGTGCAAAATCACCATCACTTGGAACTGGGACCTTTCTAAAGGTACCACTGACTTGAGGCAATCTGCTGAAAAGTGAAGGTTCATAGATTTGTTTCCTTGTTTTCCTTTCATCTTTGAAGAAACCTGCATGATGCTCAGGTAAAGGAGGGAAAATAACTTCAAACTAACCATTATGTTCAGCTGCCTACTCAAGAGATGTGCAACTTATGCCTTAGCACAACAACAAGCTAAACATACACTGTAAACATCCAAGGCTAGCTTTGCTGCAGCCTGCATTCCAATGGAAAATACTGCATTACTGACACTGCAACATCATGAAGGGTTTGAGAAGACCCTAAAGCACCTGCCAGTACCTAAAGGAGCTGCAAGGGATCTTCAGAGATACTTTAAAACAATGGTATGTCACTACACGGACAAGGGTCATTGCTTTAAACCGAAAGAGGGCAGGATTAGATTGGATATTAGAAAGAAACTCTACCCTGTGAGAGTTGTGAGGCACTGACACACATTGCCCAGAGAAGCTGTGGATACCCCATCCCTGGAGGTGTTTCAGCCCAGGCTGGAAAGTGCTTTGAGCAACCTGGGACAGTGGAAGGTGTCCCTTCCCGTGTCAGAGCGGTTGGACCAGACGACCTTCAAGATCCCGTTAGCACAAACCATTCCATGATTCCAGCGGTAATCCCGCCCCCAGCACCTGCGGCAGCCCGGTGTTGGAGGGGCGGCTGGAGGCAGGGGCGGCTGGAGGCAGGCAGGGGCTGCTGGAGACAGGCAGGGGCTGCTGGAGACAGGCAGGGGCTGCTGGAGACAGGCAGGGGCTGCTGGAGACAGGCAGGGGCTGCTGGAGACAGGCAGGGGCTGCTGGAGGCAGGCAGGGGCTGATGGAGGCAGGGGCTGCCCCGGCCACGGTCGGGCGCCGCTCGGGCCGGTGCCGCCGGGAGGCAGCAGAGGAAAGGGCAGCGACGGCTCCCCCGGGACTCTGCGAAGGAAGGAAGGAAGGATCCCACCGCACCTCCGCCTCCGCTGCCCCAGCGCCGAGCCGAGAAGCAGCGCTCGGCCCCCGGGCTGCGCACGGCGCTGGCACCTAAAGCATGAGCAGAGCCCCGGGCACTGCCCGCACACGGGGGCTGGGGTGGGTTCTCTGAGCCCTGAAGGCACGGAGCCCGCGGGAGAGCCCCGGGGTGATGCTGGAGATGACAGGATGCAAACAACTTTCGGGAGGGCTGGAGGGGAGATCCCGTGTGTTCCAGGACAGCGTGCAGCCCCCGGGAGGGGAGCCAGGCAGCCTGCCCGCTGGGACAAGGCTGTCTGGAGAGGCTGCTTGCGGGCACAGCTCGGTGTTTGTGTGCCCCAGCACCTTCTGCCTGGGGTGCTGTCTCAGCCACATCATCTCACAGCAAAGAGGAACTTTGAAGTTTGTTGAAGTTTGTTGCTAATGTAATGTTGTAATCTTTCCTCTGGTTGCTGGCTAGAGCTGGGGTTTCTCGTCCTTATCATGTGTTCACAGCTCTTCAGGCTTCTCTGAATGCTGTGCTACCTTCTGGGTATTGGTGGTTTGCTTATCTGACTTCCAATAGCTGTCTCAGTTCTTCATTTTTTGTGCTGGGGGCCTCATTTCCAGCCTGAGATGGCAAATGGCTTTGTCAATCCGTGTGCCCCAGTTATGCAGAGAACAGGCTCCAGCCAGTCCTGAGCAAGCTGCAATGGCAGGGGCCAAGCAGCCAGAAGTGGTAGTGAAGGGCTTTGTGGACCAAAGAGTCTTCTGTTCAGGTCTTTCTGCCTAAGCAGTAGCAGAAGCAATAGCAGGAGACTGTGTGGATTGAGGAATGGGGGGAAAGCTAATGCTGCTGGCCACAGCAGCATCTTTCATCTTCCAGACAGCAACATCCCTTTCTTCCTCACACTTTTCTCTGCCTCTGATGATGTCTAAGCGGTGACATCTTGTCTGACTGTTCACTGGTCACCACATCTGGCTGGTCCATAGATGGAGAAAGACTTGGGGAAACATCTCTATGTCTTGCCATCCTCTGAGCACTTCTATTCATGTGATACTGTACAATATCCATCCAGTTCACAGGAAAAGATCTTTCTCAGGGCCCTCTTTTGGAGCTTGCTTTCCCCTGGGTAGAAGGAAAAAGGGATGCTTTCAAATAGTTGCATGAGACTTTGAGCTCTCCTGGTCCTGAGGCAAGGTTTTTTGTTTTGAGTATTTGGGAAGGTTTGGGGTTTGTTTGTTTTTCTGTTACATCCCAACAGTTCTATGCTTTAGCCTATGTGAAGACCACTTTGAAATTTCCAGTGAGAATCTGCTGGCTTGCTCTACTGTGGTTGGGCAGAGGAGATGAAAGTTCTTTTGATTGTTTATTCTCATGTTGATAAGACTTTCTTGAAAGGTGGAAATAAGAATCTGAAGGCAGGAAGACCATTTTTACTAACTCCTGGTTCTGGTACAGTTTTGGAAAGAATACCTAGAAGCTTTCAGGAACAGTGCAGCTGTGGAACAAGTTGTAGTAGAAAGAGGTAGGTTTGGAATTGCCTGTAGATGATAGAGGAGACCTCTGTAGTTTCTGCTTTCAGAGAGATAAAAGGGGGTTACATCCTGTCTATGTGGCCTAGACTCTGGATTAAGTGGGAAGACCAGGATAATCTGTGAATTTACCCTTGCCAGGCTGTAAGTTGTTTGGAATGTGTGGTCAGAGGATAGAAAAGGCAGCCTGGGGATTCCTGGGCTTCTCTGTGATAAACAAGAAAGCATTCAGTAACTTCAGATGCAAGAAGGAAGTCTCTGGAGCATGAATGCAGTTAGTTGTGGGTGGCTGGCCACAGCAGGCTGAAAGACACAAAAGCGATCAGGCCACTGGGAATAGGCTGAGATTGAAAGACCACAGAAAGGAGAGGATTCTCCTGCAAAACCTTGATGCAGGAGAGCAGCTGCTTGCCTCTTGAGAAGACTCCCAGGAGAGTCCCAATAGAGAAAAATGTAAGAAATTAATGGAATTTGAGAAGACGTAGATGCAGCCAGCTCTGGAGATGGCAACAATTTTCCTAGCTTCTGTTGTGGATATGAACAGATAGCATGGACTAGAATATTTTTCAGAAAGGAAAATCCTCTCAAAAGGAATAATGAGTCTTTTACTATCTCATGCAGCCCCAGAAGCTTTCTGCAATAGCAAACCCATGCAAGAGCCTGAAATATGCATCCCATTTGGGAATCTTATACCTGAAAAAGAAAATGGAGATAACAACTGTATGTTTTCAGTCACCTCTACTCTTTTGATTAATTCATCTTCAAAAAGTTTATTTAATCTGAATAGAGAGCAGAACAAAAGCAACTACATCAGGCTGATGACAAGCCCTCCTGGGACAGTGGTGCAAGTGACCCCATCAAACATAATTTAAATGTAATTCTACTGCCAGGGCCTGCAGATAACTAAGTTTCAAATCTGAAGATGGCTTAGGCCACCCAAGCATGCATAAAGTTGATGCCAAGCAGCAGAGCTTTATGTTCTGCTAACAAAGGCTCTAGATGACACTGGACGTTTAGACATTTAGTCTATAGAGTTCATGGGCAAAGCATGACTAGAATAGGACTTTCGAAGAGAATCTTGAGTAGCACTGATTGAAGTTACATCAAGAACCTGATATAAAGAGCTCTCTGATACTTTCATGTCACTCATTTCATCCCCACTGGGGATTAAAACTCTGCGACGTCTGAGACTTTTTCCATGATTTTGTTTTTCTTCCTTTAGAAAAAGAAACAACTGTTGTGAGGATTGCTAAAAAAAGCCAATAGTCCCCAAAGCACTGCTTTATCTTCATGTGATCAGTCAGGTCATATCCAGATCATACCATGTAATAAATAAATCTAAGTCCTAAGATGTTAGTCAGAAAATTATAGGAGTAAAGGAAACAAAAAATTGCTGCTCATGAAAGGAGACAAGGGGAATGGTAAAACCATTTCTATTGACCCAGATGATGAAATAGTTTAAAGAACCACCTTGATAAATTTCAATCCTAACACTGAGGTAAACATATTCTTTTCAGCAATTTTTAGAGAATAGAAAAACAATACTGTGTTCATGTCTCAGTTACTAAATGAGAGAAGAGAGTGGTGTGGAAACTGGAAATGTCAGAATGACATAAATGGCTGTATATGGCATTGGTTATGCTTATGAAATCACAGCCCACTCTGGCCAAGTGAAGAGTCAAAACCCTCTCAGGCATGGGTGAAATTAAGGTTATTGCATTACTAGAGGAGATGTATTATTACTACTGTTGTATTATTATCAATAGCAATGATAACCATTTGAAGAGCACCCTGATGTGTACGAGGTTCCTCTCAAGACAGATGAAAGAGCAGTCAGTCATCCTTAGGCAGCACTGATAAACTTTAAGGTGTCATAATGTATGAACAAGTTTGTTCCCAGGGATGAAAACAGAGAGGAGGGATGAAAGCAAGCAGGAGCAGTTATATGATGACAGAGTTTCTGGTGGTGAGTGAGGAAGAGGAAAAAAATTGCTTTTAGGGGAAAAAAAAACCCATCATCTTTTAGTTAGTTGAAGAAGCACCTTGGGAAGGGAATGGAGATCAGAATCATGGAACAGCTGAGGCTAGAAGGCACCTCTGGGGATTGTAAAGTCCAATCCCTCTGCTCAAAGCAGAGTCACCTGGAGCAGGTTTTTCCAGGCCATGTCCAGCTAGGCTTTGGATATTGCCAAGTGTGAAGACTACACAGCTCTTCTGGGAAACCTCTTCCAGTATTTGACCACCCTCCAAGTAAAAGTGTTTCCCAATGTTCGGAGGGATGCTCCTGTGTTTGAGTTTGTGCCCATTGCCTCCTGTCCTGTTACTGGACATCAAACCAAGAGTTTGGCTCTGTATTCTTTCCACCTCCCAATCAGAGATACATTTATAGAGTAAATTGGGAGCTGCATGAATAAAAGGCATCAGGGAAGATTATCTGCAGGAAATGTAGAGAAGCAGGAGGCAGTGTCAGAAGAACAGACCACCATGGGCCCATCCAATACTGTTGACTTGAATGCACTTCAAGTCACATCTTTGGATGCATGACTGCACTTGTCAGGGAAAACATACATGTACATCCATGAAGTACAAGTCATAGCAACAACAAACAGGCAGCATTTCCTAGAAACACCAGATTTTTAAATTTTTTTTTCACAAAAAAAAACACACCATGAAGCTGTTATGTTATATGGGAACTATGGGTTGGGGAGCTTCCCAGAAAGTCAGCTGTCCCTGTTCCTAATTATTTATTATTCATCTCTGTTTCAGTCCAAAATGAGGTCTGATTTATGGGAAATTACTTACAAAATGAACATGGAAATATGGGATGGATGATGATTAATGGGAGCTATGATATCTGCCTGCAAAAATGCAAAAAGTCACAAACACCCTGGAGGGGAAGGTTGACATGGGGTGACACAAGGGTTTTCATATGAGTAAATGAATAAAGACAATATATTTCCTGATGGAGACGCTATTAGCTCATGGAGTAAGCCTTGCAGAGAAGGTTAGGAGACATGGTGGGAAACATGTTGTTCCTCACTCCTGCCCTGAAAAGTCCACTATGGGAAAGCCTTTTGTGTCAGACCTTTGTGAAGGCTCAAATTAGATATATGTACTGCAATTTTATGCTTCCTTTTGCAGATATGATGGGTAATTAATTATTACTTTTTTGTTTCTGTGTTAAGATGCTGATACAAACTAAAAAAGTTCTGGTTTTCAATATTAAGAGCAAAAAAGAATCTGAGAAAATATATTTCAATAATGGATTTTTAAAAATATCACGTGATAAAATAAATTACTTTTTTGAGTGAAAAACCACAAATGCCATCACACTCGGTACCAGAACTAAGGCACTTCCTGTCTTAAGGCATTAGTGCTCAGAAAGGGAAGGGCTATCTTTGGATCCATTAATAGTTTGCACAAACCACCTAAATAAACATGCCATGTGATTGGACAGTGAAGCAGTAATGATCAGGTTTTCAGGAATGACTTACACAGAGTTCATGCTTCCCTGAGGCAAGGGAATGAGCTAGACAACCTCCTGAGGTCTCGACTCCCTGAAACCATAGTCTCTAAGGCTGAAGATGAAAATGACCACTGCAGTATAATGACTGTCTGCTCCCTGGGTCATTTACAGCACTCTCCCATCAATGTCACATTTAATTCTTCTCAACTTTCAGTTCTCACGGGCTTGGCTATTTTCAAAGTATACTATCATTCTGTTATGCAAGGGACATAAAGACTAACAAGAAAGACTTCTACAGGAATGTCAGTCAGAAAAGGAGGTTTGGACAAGATGATCTTTAGAGGTCTCTTCAAACCCAAAGTATTCTGATTCTATGCCTTATGCCTGCAACAAACAACAAGATATAATTTTTGCCTCACTATGTTTCCATTCTATACTAACAGCAGGACATACACAAACACTCTGCCACTCTGCCACTGCTCTTCACCTGCTGGGAGATAAGATGCTACCTGAGAAGAGAAGGCTGTTTGAGCACATGAGATGGGCTCTAAGAGCCTGTGGCTGCCCTAGATCTTCCCATGTCATCACTGGGGGCTCTGAATCTCCAGTTAAGGGCAGTGAAGGGCCTCAAGTATCTATCACAAGTGATGTCAGTTAATTACTACCTGGGGATTCAGCAATGACTTGGTGCATTGTGAGTTAATGACTTCCAGGCACAATACTTGGCAATGCTACCACTATTATTTAGCAAGGAGACTTCAGTGTCTCTTCATGAACCCAGCCAACCGGGCTGCTGTCGATCTGCTGTTTGCTTGCCTGTTGCACAAGACATCGGTGAAACTCTCACAACCTATTTATTGACCTTTCTTTCCCTTCATTCTCTCTCTACCAGAATACACAGATGTCATTGTCTCCGAAGGAGACCTCATTCGTTAGCAAACAACATCATGAAAAAGGACACATCCCTTTCTAAATTACAATTCAGCCTTCTAAAGATGGATGTCAACAAGACATTGATGAATTCAGACACAGCTTTGAGATTTCTCAGAGGATTTGAGGATTTCCATTGTCAGACATGGCTATTGTGCTTCGAAAATGACTCCCAGCTGAAAGAGTGAGAAAACATTTTGAAGAACAGCTCAACAGTATTAAGAAAAGCTGGATACCCTGGCACCCCAGGGAAAAAGCTGCTAACAAACTTAGTGAGATGGGCTGGGACACCATTTGAGAGTCACAATAATTTCATTGCATAATCCTTGTCCTGCTTACCCCCAGCTCTCACCAAAGACAATGGAAGCATGGGGTTTTTAGTTCCTTGCAGGAGACAACCAGAGTCTTGCATCATCAAGCCCTTTTTATTTTTTTTACAAGGTTACAAAAGACAGAAATGCATTCTTGACTGCAAACTAACATTCAAAGTCTCACGAGAATAAATGCTGCTCCCTTGGCCATAAAACTTTGGAAGGGGCTCAAGATGACCACGGTGAATCTCATGGAGAGGCAAGCCCAAATAAACACAATTAGAATGAATAGAGAATGCAGTCACATCATCAACAGATGAGCTTGGTTAGTCCTTGTTTCTGCAGCCCTTCCATGGTAACATGTTACTGCTCAGACCCTGCTTATTAATGAAGATGCCACACCGGGCTTTGCAGCCTCTTACCATTTTACAGATGGACTTGGCCTCCTCAGAAAACTTATGGGAGTACACCTCTTCTGTCTCCAGCACCCTCCTGTCCACTTCTTCCCTCTTCACCTTCTCTTTCCTTCCACGAAAGGGTGATTGCCCAGCAATCATTTCATAAATGAGACAGCCTAGCCCCCAATAGTCAGGGCTGAGTGTGTATCTCTGGTTGTTCAACACTTCTGGAGCTGTGGAGGAGAGTGATATGTCTTGTGGAAATGCTTGATATTTACACAGGCAAAACATAATTTCCTTTTGGTGAGTGAACACACGTGCACAGAGAATGGTGGGTAAAATATAAAAATACATCCTGATTTCTGTTGATGGCATTACAGAGAATGCAGCATGCTACATGCCATGTTGTTTTCTCTACATGCTACATGCCTTGTGCATGCTGTCTTCTGACTTCTCTACCAACCCAGTCCAATTAAAAAAAAAACAAAACCAGAAAGAAATTGAAGCTAAGTATTAAGCAGAGACATAATCTTAGGAATCCTTCCAAAATTCTCCATTTAAGGAAGAAATTAAATGCAAACACATATCCTGCAAATGGCTGTGACAGTTTTCTTCAAAACCAAATTCCATCTTTTTGGTCAATTTATTACTTTTTTTTTTCCCCTCCCTTTCAATAAATTATTTTTTTTTTATATAACCACAGAATGCATTGGGTGTATAGTCACTTTCTTGCAGGCATCCTCACTTCCATGCATGGGTACAAACAGACATCTACACGTGCTCACAAGCACAGAGTCTTAGTGTGCACGCAGACTTACACTGGGATAACAAAATTTAGACATGACAACTGATTTGCTTGCTTTCATTAAAGTCTCCATATGGTGTAACAGTGGCTCACATCAGCTAGTTTCTATTTAGTCAAATAAGCATAAGCAGTTTTTACTCCAAGAAATATGCCCACCCAGAAAATGCATGAAAATAATTACACTGAATTTAGAACACATATCTAGTTAAATCAGGGAGTGTGTTTTCTTTTTATCAATGCAAAAATGTCTGCTCCTCTTTTCTGCAGCCTCCCTTGCACATAGGGGAAGACTCAAGATGACCAAAGGTGTGGATTTACCCATTTTAACATAAGCATAAAAATACATTTAACTATTATACAAAGTAGCAAATAGAAAGAAGCAAATAGAAAGAAACCTTTCTTTCAGCACATAACCCTCCTAAAATAAATCTACACCAAAATCACTAGAATCCCAGCTGTTGTCTCCCCTTTTAATTTTCTTTGCTGACTTAAGATTATTAGACCAGCCTCATTGAGAGCTGCTGTGGTCCATCCTTCCGATTTCCACTAGCACCATTTCTTTGTGGGTTGCTGGAAAGAATTGGACCCAGCTGAATGTGAATATTTTTTATTCTTTTTCTTAACCTTACATGGCAGAAATACCTCTAAAATGCAAGTAATTTCAGCAAATTATATAAAAAATCAGCTATGGAAGACTTACCCATATACCCTACTGTCCCTACTCTTCCACGGATTGATTCGCCCTCAGGGATTTTAACAGCTAGACCCAAATCAGATATTCTAATATGACCTGGAAGGAAAAAAGAAACAACACAAAGCAGATATAATAACATGATCCAAATTAGTTCAAAACCCACAAGTGTGGTCATTGCTACGATATTCTTGCAATTTACTTCTTAGACATTTTAAATAAAGAGTGTTCTGAATCACTGAATTGGAGCAGTTTCACTGATAAGGAAAAAAGGAATTATAAAGGGAACTACAATGCAGTAAAATTAAAGTTAACAGTGAGGCTATGGATGGGAGTGGATGTATTAGATGCTTTAAAACCAACAAAAAAAGGCAATGAGAAGCATGCTGTGGGGAAGTATCTTGAACTGATCACAGAGGATGGATGGGCTGACATAATTCTGTAACTCTCTGATGGCTGAAGGGGCTACATCTGGTCTGTAAGTCAGCGTGAGATTTGATTATCGCTGCCTTCAGCAGCAAACGGGTACCTGGGTTTGCACAAAACGAGACATGGCTCGGCAAAGGATGAAATTACTTTTTAAAATGGAGCGGGAAGCACAGATTTAGAAATCAGAACTTCCTTTGTGTTGCATCAGCCTTGCAACAAGAAGGACGGAAAAACAATGAAAAAAGGCAGACAGCCCCAGTGAAGCCGTGCTCTCCAGAACAGACCCTGCTGAGCAGCAGGGCTGCTCCATTCCATCTGTGCAGGGAGCTCCAGCAGTTCACCCACCCCGAGACAGCAACATTAGTGTATGCTGAGCCTCTTAATCACTTCAGAGCATTATTTGTCTTTGTGCAATATATATCTTTAACTTAATCTACTTTACTGTGAAAGCATCTCTGTAAACCTCTGAGACTTACCATAATCATCTAGCAGGATGTTTTCTGGCTTCAGATCTCTGAAAATGAAAGATAGCAGTTAATGGTACGAAGCTGGTTTTGATAACATAACCATACAACTGTGTGAGTGCATTTATTACTAGTAATAAACCAATTGAGTGTCAACTCAAACAGCAAGGAACTCCTGAAACCAATACAACCTTTTACAACTCACTTCACAGATAGACTGAAACCATATGTCTTTTTCTAAACTGGAGTTACAATTTTTCACTAAACCAAGCTTTTGGTTCATAATCTACTCCATAATGGACTCATCCTTCTAGTGCTGTAAGCCCTGTAAACCAACCCCTATAGTCCTGTGTGTTGTTAAATCTCTGCAGCGTTTTCCTTTATAAAAATCTTTTGTAAAAACAAAAGACATTTTAAATTTTAAAGTATTTTAGTTGGATATGAAAACAGAAATAGCCATCTGTTGGGCTCAAATTTTCCATGCCTGGCATCTGACTCATACCTAATATGTGAACGTGTGTCCATGCACTTGCACACGTGTACTAATTTCATTGCATTTGGAAAATGAGGGGCAGAGGGGGAATGCTATGCCCAGATTAAGACTCTTCTTACAAACATTTGTGAAACTTTAGTGCCTATGTGGTTTGGAGCAATGCCATGAAAATTGGCAAGGTGATCACTCTGATGTCAAAGATGTGCCTTTTACTGCTCCTGTGAAAAAAAAATAAATTCCCAAATCTGGCCAAGCTATAAACTTCTGAAATAAATAATCTCAGTTTTCATATATTTAGCAGTGCTTTGGCAGATCATTCTTCTGAAAGGTTTATCTGCACAAAACCTACTGCACCAGCTGCTCCTTCTAGATGCTGCCCAGGCCAGCCATGCTCACGTCCCCTCCCTTGGCCATGGCTGTTTTCCAAACCTGCTCAGCTGAGCACAACTTTGTGGCACTGCTGTTCTTGAGCTGCTGTTGAGGTGGGAGCTGTGTGGGGCTCATTCCCATCCTGGTCGTGCAGAGTGGGAATGGAGCCAGCCTGGGAGATGGGACCAGAGGTGTCAGAGGGAAGGGAGATAGGCAAGGAGAGTCCCAGAAGGGGTGTGCTGGCCTTAAAAACGTGCCAGTGTATCTGGGTGAGGCAGGGAAAACTTTATTGCTGCAATTCACCACATCATGCCCTGGCTTTTATCTAAACACAGCGTTTAGCCTGGTGCAAATCCAAGCAGTGCTTGGCCTCTTCATTTTGCAAGGCCTCTTTGCATTTGTGAACCAGCTTGATCCTGTTAGCTTCCCAGCAAGAGGCATTTCTTTGCAAAGAGCCAAGAGAGGGGGTTGTACAAAAAAACGCTCACACCAAGGAAACAGGGCATTGCACAGAGCCTGTGCTGGAGCCCACCCTGTGCCTCGAGATCTGGTGTCAAGAATTCTCCTGTGAATGGTGAGCAGTATTTTATATTTCTGACAATGCCAAGATTAAAATTTCAAAACTTGTTTTGGTTTTATTCATTATTTCAAGCAAGAACACAAAGCACTGTGAATAATCTTCCTCTTCTTGCTTGCTTCAGACCCCCTTGACCTCTCAAGATAAACCTCACTGGGTACCCAGTGGTACCAAGCCTACTTTTTACATAAACTATACTGAAATACATGAAGGGTAGCTGAATGCTGAGGAGAAGCTGTGATTTTGTTTACCACTGTGGGCTTTCCCTGACTGTCAGCAGAAGGCTTCCACTGATGGAGCAATACAGTCAAGGGAATCTCCTATTTTTTTTAAAAAAAATTATTCCAAATCCCATAAGAACTATTTTGCTGAAGAATTAAGCCTTCATCAGTTACTTAATCTTCTGCTCCAGCAGTTATTACTCCCACTTAAAGCTGTAAGTGGGGCCCAATGACAAGGATCCTGTGTGCAAGTTGGGAAATGTTATCTTTGAATGAGAAAATGAGAGAAACTCCATGAGGACTCTGAGAACAGCAGTTTGGCCCCTACAGTCCTCTGTGATTTAGGGCAATTAGAGCATGCTTTCCTCCCACCCCAGACATCAGCTGCCATTCCTGTTTTCAGATTTCTGGTTTCTCAGGATCACAGCTGGCTTCCTTTGCATGGCCAACACTTCCAAGTGTTCAAGACTGAAATGTCTGGGAGAAATAAAACTCCCTGGTGGACACAGCCACATGTAAGGCTACTTCCCAACGGTACAGCTTCCCGTATGTAAAGTAGCCTTGCCCAAACATACTGGAACACAAACTGCTGGCACTGTGCCCATGCTCTCGAAAGGCAATGGCACATTGTTTGGCTGTATGGGAAAGCCTAAAGAACTCAATTAATCACAGTGGAGAAGGCTTTACCATAAATTTTTGCAATGCCTACAACAACATGATCTTGATGCTGACTGGAGCTTTCAGGCATGGTTATAGAATACATAAAAATAATTTACATTTATATATGCAATATATATATATAAGAAACAATTTTTTTTTTAATTCAAGGAGAACCAGCAGGTTTTTACATTTGCTTTCCATGAAAAATCAACCTGTTGACCTTTGCTAACATGATGCAGTTGAGAAATGTAACACAAGTGCCATGTTTGACAAGGGAATTCTGAATCAGATAAATCTGACTCTGAGCCTGGTTGTTCTCTCAGGTCACGTCTGCAGCGTGCGTCACCGCAGCCCATGAGAGGGGGATGTATTTTCCAATGCTGTGATATACTCAGAACCATTTTGTTTATAGAAAATTAAACTAAGTAATAAGAGTTTTTTGATGAATTATTCACCTTGAGAAAGCAGTAGCATTTAGCTGCTATATTTTATTGACCTGCACAGCACCTCTCATGGGCCCAAAAACACTCTGTGTATTACAAATTAGGGGTCTCTGCAGATAGTCCTAAAATACTGCTAGAAAATGTCACCTACAAGGGCATAACACCATTCATCACCAAAATGAATGTGCCATCTGAGGTGTAAACTAGTAGCTCTTTAAGAGTAACATGAGAACAACTGTTTAAAGAAGGAGGATGCCACTTCTCTCTGAGCCACATACTAATTTAGGTGGCCAGATCTGATTTGTTCTATTAGGAAATGGCATTACCATGGATTTTACCAGCCACATTATGAATGTGCCAGCCATTTTATTCAATCAAATATGCTTGTGATCTAGTACTTTTTAAAGAAATACTATATTACCTCCTAATTCTTTTTTTAAATGTGGTAGGATGTTTTTCAAAGAAAAGGGAAGTCAGACACTTCACTTATGATTTGATTTTTCAATTGACATTACACACTTAGTTCCATTTTGTTCCTTGAGAAAAAAAAATCTTCTTGGGCCAGCACCAACTAAATCAGCATGTTATCTGTCTGCCCTCCATATGCCAGCTAGCACGAACTGAGGCACAGTGAGGCAATCAAGTGGCAGTTTGCTAGAGATCTCCTCCAAGGAACAACAATATTGTTATTTCTATCCATACAAGCATATGCATCATGCCTATTTGCACATGGGCATATCAAGTGATTTAAAGTGTGGCTTGGTTTTTAAAAATAACATATCATTGTCTATTAATCATTGTCCTTAGAAGTTCTTTCATCAATTTACAGGCCCTCTTCTGCTGTGAATGCCAGCATTAATGATTTCACAAGCTGGGATGATGAAGACAAACATGAACTGTTGTTTACAACTACAGTGGTCGTTGATTAAAAAAAACAAATCCTCACGGAGTCACAAGAACTCTGCCTGCAATCAGCCTGCTTATCCAGCAAGTAAACCCTATGGTGCCCTGGAAAAGTGCTTGTACAGAGCTGCAAGCCAAAGTGGAAGCTGAGAAGTTGAAATGTGTCCTGCTTGGAGCTGGCTGCCTGTGACGGCGCCGGGCAGAGCTCTGCCCGCTGGATGCACCCACGGCGGGTGAGATGCTGCCAGCAGGAGCCTCCTTCCATGGCTGGCACGCCATGGCCACCACAATCCAATCCAGCTAATCACACCAGTTTGTATCCTACAGCACAAATCCATGCCCCGTGTCTCAGACACCCTCTTGGGGAAAATCCAGGAAGGATGGTTTTTCCACATCTGACATGCTGCAATCCCTCGTGCAATATAATCTAACTAATTAAAATAGAGGCTTGGATAGAATGATCTCCATTTTATGCCAAATAGGAACTAGATTCCTTGATGGAATCCCTTTAAAGAAACTTTCATCATTTTCTTATGTCACCCGGTGCACACTGAGGTAGGGATTGAGGAGCTTTGTGTTAGTTCTGTATAATTTAGACAGGATGTATTTAGTGGAGAAACTGCTTCCTTCCATGATTACTGAATCATACTGTATTTATACAGGGCTCTGCAAAATTTCAACCAAAGCACTCAGGCACCTAAGCTGTACAGCACTACAATGAGCAGGGAGGATGCAGGGACTTTTTTCTACCTAGAGAAGGCATCCTAAGTCTCTAGAGTATGCTTACCTGTACACAGTATTTTCTCTGTGTAGGTCTTCTAAGCCACAAAGAATTTCTGCTGCATAAAACAAAGCTCTTTCCTCCTCAAAGCCTGGGTTTCCCATGTTGTAGATATGAAACTTCAGGTCACCTCCATTCATTATGGTCAGAACTAAACACAGTGCGTCCTTTGTTTCATAGGCATAGGCTAGATTGACCTAGAAAAACATTTGTAGCATAGTTGTGACAGTTCAGTTAGCTGCTAAGAAGGAAGCACTAGGTTCTCATTAAAGACTTTCTGTAGAAAAGAAAAAAATACATTGACTGAATTTGATATGGGCCTTATTACAATGGCAAACACACAATCTAAAAGTACAGAAAAATCGGATGTTAGGATTTTATAGATTAATTTGTTAAATCCAGCCTATTTCTCACCAGAAACCCTCAAGGTTCAGACAGCTTTCACAGACTGGACAAACATACTAATTCCAGGCATATTTTTCCATGTAAGAGAAATCTTAGTAATCAAGGGAATCTACACCTTCCCATGCTCTCTTTTGTGTCTCAGTGTGTTCACCAGAAGGCCCAGATAGGCCAGTCCTGGGGGGATCAAACGGACCATCACTGAGATATGAAGGTCGGTGTCATCCCTGTGAAGCTCTGGTGGGTGCCTCAGAAAAAATCGGGCAAGCCAAAAGCTACCCATCACTTTTAAATATGTGCCATCATCTTGGCTTCTGCCAGAGATAAGACATCTTGCATCTGTTGTATACAGTGTTTCCTGAAATAAGTATGAAGAACATGACAGATGCTAATATCTTTCTTTTTTTTAGATGAAGACAAGTTTTCAGAGGCACAAGAACTGGTGTGACTCAGGAAAGCCCTGCATCAAGACCAGCCACACTTCACTGCTTAGATGCTTCTACAAGCCAATCTCTTCTGATCTATTTGGGTCGAATCTCCTTCAGTCTCCTCCAAGCTCCTCTCTCCCATACCCTGGGAATTCAGGTAATCACAGCGGATAAAAATAGCTCAGCCTGATGCAGGTCTGATGCAAATCAAGGTTGAAAAATGCATCATGTTCCCATGGTAGGCACAGGCCTCTTGGTTGGTGCATTTCTCACACACCGGAGACTAAAGTGAGACTTGGCAAAGGTGCAGGGAGTAGGGCTAAGGTGCAAAGCAAAGAGTCAGCTTCTGGCACCTTTCCAGCATCAGGAGTTGGAGGAGGGCATAGGATTCAATGAGAACAGCACTCAGCAGGTGAGCAGGGAACGGAGTTCAATACTCACTACAAACTGACTATTGACTTTTTCTAGAATCTGCTTCTCATTTAGTGCCATGGATTCGCCTTTCCTCTTTTTTATTCTCTTCTTCTCTAATCTCTTGCAGGCGTACATCTTCCCCGTCGCTCGCACTTGGCACGCGCAGACCTGCGAATTAAAGAGAACAATTGCGGGGTAATTCGAAGCAAACGCTGTGTCTGGGCTGCACTTTATTCCTCACGATCTCATCTGATTTAGTCCTTTTAAGGCGAGAGTCAGCGGCTCAGCGAATAAGGCCTAGGCGGGGGCAGCTGGGGAACTGGCTACTGTTTCCAAACCTACAGTGTAATATTGCTTTAATTATTTCACTTTCCTCCGCCTGCTTCCTATCCCACCTCCTTTTGTCTGTGCAGATCATAATCTGCTCAACCAAAGCCCATCCGCACCTCCTTTGCCTCCCTGGCGACCTCCAGCCAGTCAGTAAAATACAAATAAGGGTGTGACCCTCGTTCCACAGTGAACGCAACAGTCCAACACAAAATAACTCTCAAAAGTGTTCTTTTGAGATTACAGCGTCATGAGGGGTTAAGTAAAACTGTCACCAATCAGCGAAAATCAGCCTCTGTCCCATCAGGCTCCTCTACCTGCAGTGCCAAAAAAGTAAGAACCACATTCAACAGAAAATTTCAGAATTACTTACCTCCCCAAAGCCACCTTTCCCCAGGACCCTGTACTGCCGAAAAGTGTTTTTTGTTACTGGTTGCCTGGAAGAAAAGGAAATAAATAAATAAATAAGACACACTACATCTAATGCACTCTCTGTGATTTATTTATTTCAGAGCATACTTTTGAAAAGCAAAATAGATAAATATTATATAATCACATTATTTCAGGGTAATCATATTATATAATATAATATATAATTATGTAATTATATTATTCAATACTATGTATGGCTTGAACTTTTCAATTCCAACATATTAAGCTGTAATAAAATACAACACATTAGTGAGTCATCAGTATAATTTCTGCTAACATCTTAAGACCAAGGAGGGTTCTGAATTCCCATTATATAGCTTTGGCCTTTGTTAAGCAAAGAGGAGGCCTGAGAGCCTCTAACAAGATATTAATTCCCATGATATATAGGATGGGCTAACACATTGCTTTGCTTGGTCTGCAAGATAAGGAAAAAAGATGCAAAATTCAATCCACCACAAAATATTTCTGGTGTCTTAAACGAAACACAAAACTGATGTGAATTAAGGAAAGACACAATCCTGGGAACAGGAGAGATGGATTTAGGTGCTATTCCCAGGCTGGGAGATGAGGAAGCCAAGCTCCAAGCCAGCCCATCTCCTCTGGGCTACCTGCCTCCTGGGGGAGTGTCACAGGCAAAAAGGGAGAAAAAGGCAAGTTAAGAATTAATAAGTCTGTCTCTTCCAGAGCAGACTGCTCCTTAACAATCACTAGCCACGATCCCTATTCAATCTCACAATCTTCCCACAAAATCTGCTCTACCAGGATGGCTCCAGCTCTAAATCTAACTTTTACTTTGTTATCATGTAAGTTTTATATGATGACAGAAGAAGAATTCTAGATCCAGAGAGATCAGATTTTGTATCCACCACTCTATCACCGAAGTTTTATAATGATCTTAGCAGTGGATATGGATATTCCTGGATATTTCTTCCCCTCTGGTGGGTGGCCAGCCGGCAGAGGGAGCACAGTAACGTGGCTGCTCCCACTACAGGGATGATGAGGTTGATGACAACGAGGAATAAATGTTAAAGTGAATAGTTTCATTAACGTCCATTACTGTTTTTCGAAGTGCAGGAAGAAAAATATGCAGAAGGTCAAAACTAGAAGAGGAAAAGATGCTATTTTCAGGCTTCTGTGAGGCTGCTACAAATGCCTTTGGGGTTAAAAGCAACAATTAGCAGTAGTAACTACATGTTTAGCAATGTCCCTGGAATAAATGGACTGTGTGACTGCTCCATTGGAGCCAGAAGGCTGTCAGAAGGAGCTGTTGATCACTGTGCTGCTAACATCTCCCTGCTAACCCTAAAAGCAGTTCTCCCAGCTTCTTAAGCCAGGCATACACAATAGCTTGTCACATTTGTTGAGGGAATGGAAAAAAAGTCCTCAAAGCATTTCAGAAAATTCCTTATTCCCAAATGTGAAAATAGATAGGAAATAGCCTGGCTAGAGATGAATCATCTGATTTTTTTTTTTTAATTGAAATGGAAGAGTAAATGCTGGACTCAGTAAAGATGGCATGTGGAGCATGTCTTGGCACAAAATGGCTCTCCCCTCTGCCCACCCTTCTTGTGCAGCAGCTTTGTAGCTTTCCAGGGAGAGGAACTGGCACAGCTCCTTTGATCTCCAAGGCCTCATGCTGACACACACTGCTCATGGATCTGGCCCTAACTCATCTGCTGTAATTAATTCCATTTGTGGAAACTGGGTCTTCTCTCAACTCAAGGTCACTGTTACCCAGCAGTGAACGTCTGCTACAGCCCTCCCTGACAAGGAAAAGACAGAAGCCCCTTTCCTTGCAAATTAATACCCACTAGGGCTGCCTGTTATTAAATGTGCTCAGAAATGCATATCCAATAAACATGGTGCAAAGACCTGTATGCCATATTTTTCTCTGTTTAGAGTGATTTAATAACAGTGATACCTGGTCCAGACAAAAAGTCACCATATTCAAGAGTGTAGCTAAACAGTCAGACAACTGAATGTACATCAATCATACCTAATCTGCCTAATGTACCTAATGCCATTAGATGGCTGAACATTTGGGCTTTAGAAGCAAACATGCTATGTCAACTGTCAGATTTTGAGCATATTCTACAGACTTTGAATGAAAAGGGGAAAACCCCCATATTTTAATTTATTTTTATTTAAAAAAAAAAATTGTGACACTTACCTTTCCAACCATTTCCACTGGAGAAACCTGTCGAAGTACATGCTGTTTAGATATTCTTGGAATGGTTCCCCACTGAGGTGGTCAAGGACAGATCTATCTCAGATGAAAAGGATATATAAGCATTTTATAACCCTGAACTTGAAATAAAAGAGAAACAAAACAAGAGAAGAAAATCCAGACTTATTGTCTGGTAGAATTATTTTACTTTCACTTTATATGGTGCTTTATTTTATTCACAGTTTCAATCTAGGAAAAAAGTGATATGCTTTTTGTATTTCATAACAGGAGGCCTCAATAGTAATGTACACTGGTTATGCTTGCTGAAAATTAGCAGGGCAACTGCCACTGGCTTCAATGGACATTTCCAGAGATTGTTAGTCACTAGACAACAAATGTCTTTGCTTCTGTTAGTAAATTAACACAACACCCTCTGGAACTGAGCTCCTAAACCTTGGGGGATGTTTATATCTGGATAGAAAATCTCTGGCTGAAGCCCATTTCTGTCAAAGAGGGACCATCAGAGGCATCATTTTGAGCAAAACTACCAATTTCAATTCATGCTATACAGAAGAAGTGGTACATATGACTAAAGTCAAAGGGTTTTTCCTAGCAGCTATGTGCTTTGAGGAGTAAAACAGAGGAAAGCTAAGTCTGAACAGGGATGTGGATTTGTTTCTGAATCAAGAAAATCATTTTGGGGCTCACAGAGTGGACGCAAAGTCTTTTGCATAATGAAAGAAATAAAGGAATAAAAAGGTCAGTCTGCAAATGTGAGAAGAAAGTCTGTTGCTTGTGACAGGCAGCCAGAGACCATCAGGCATCACATAAGAAAGGCCAAGGGTTCAGAACTAAGAAAAGATGGGCTGACCTGAAATGAAGGTGGTCATATTGTCTGATGGGGGGGTGTTCACCTGCTGGTGTTGGTTCTTGCCTTGCTTACTGGGGCTTCTGTATCTACCTCTGCTGGCAGCACTGACAAAAGTTGGTTTGGAGTGGAAAACACGCAGAAAAAAAAAGAGTATTTCTGCCTTGGGGTGTACAGACACTTTTGTGTCCATTTCTAAGAGTATGCAGTCACATTTCCAGATTTTCCTGGAAGGAGGAAATACTCCCTGAAGGATTCCTCTGTTTTGGGAATGGATAGTCTATATCTTACCCTGGGGCAGTTTTAGACCCTAACTCATTTGCCATGATTCACCATGAATAACGTGTCTCCCCAGTTTAGTTCTTCCCTGTTCATGAGCTACTATTTTTGGAATTTCTCAGCTTTTAGAATTTTTTTTAAATTCTTCCACCATAAGTTTGAAGCAGGCAGGTAATTGCCCATGTTTAGTATTCACAAGTCAAATTGCTATTGTCTTCATTAGCTTTGACTGGATATAGATCATATGGTTTCCCCTAATGAACTCAAGCTTACAAAATAAAATAAAAAGTAAGTCATAAATATGCTTTAACAAATGTCCAAATTCAACGCCAAAATTTTAGGGGAAGTTGGAGGGGGGCAGGAGCAGGCAGTCAAAATTTTAAAGGTCAAAGCAGAAGTTAGTTACACATGCATTTTTCTTGCAGACTGATTTTTATCTATGAAGATGCGGATGAAACTCATCCTCGTTCCTGCTTGTGCAGGATAGCAGCTTCATACTTGTATGTATGCCTCCCCTTCTTGGTCTGACTGAGAACTCTTCCAAAATTAACATTATTCAGTACGAATAAATACCAATAGCAAGTTTTTAAAACTTCCTTTTGACCTCATTTTAGTCCGTGTGAAATGCCCAGCATATTTATTAACAAAGTCTCAAACCTGTCTCATTATCTGTTTCAGCTGAGATGAAGGAATGGTGGATATGGGCCTGCATTAAGTGGTGTCCAATGCTCGACTATTCCATTCAGTTAATTAAAAGCTGCACGTATTTTAAAAGAACAATAGCTGCCTTTCAGCAGTTGTTTGCTTTTTAGTTCCCCTCTTTGGCAACAACAAAGTGCATTTTAGAGGGAACTGTCAGCTTTCAAACCGATTTGAGGACTGGAAACAGGCATCAGGGGGGTTTGCATCGAGCACAGCTCTGCCTTTGTCGTTGGGACTGGCACACACAACTGGTACGAGCTACAGAGCTTCTCTACATGACACCAGGCCAATGCAAGGAAACTGGCTACACTATAAGAGAAGGCCAGAAATAACCCACATCTCCTACCAACGCAAAGAATAACTGAAAACAGAAAAGGTCAATGAAATGAGTCAAAACAATGAATGACAGTGGAGTGAATTTTACAAATCCCCATTACATCATCCAGGGAAAACAAACCACGCTCAGCCAGAAACCACATGGGCCAGCGTGAGATGATCCCTCCTTTTCATATTTTTATTGGTTTATGATCTACTGGCGTGAACGCACTCAGGCCAGTGTTTGCAAATGCAGATTGCATACCTGGAGCTTTAGCCCATAATGGCACAAATCGGCTCCCCGCTGCAGAAACTGATAAGCCTTTTCCCAGACAAAGGATGAAATAATGCACGTTTGTTTGAACACCACAGACAGACAGAAAGCACTAAAAAAGCCCCATTCTCCTGGTGAAGATTTTCTGGAAAAGCCATGCAGAGCAAGTTTGCACATTCCTCTGTCTAAATGGACTGTATAGCCACTTAATTTTTATTCACTTTGAAACAGAGATGTTTTCTTTGGATACATTATCATTGTAGCTCTTTTCACACAGCATGAAATCCATGGCTGGTTTACTTGGCTAGAACACTCTGTCAAATACCTGAAACAGTAAGTGCCTGTGTGTAGTGTATATAACAGCATGGAAACATTTATTATATTTTGCTCAGATGAAATGACTTCACCGCTTGTCAGCTATGCCTTTAGGATTATGAGCAGAAGGCAAAGATACCTGCCTCAGGTTCAGATTGAAATGTCTCTCCCTACCTGACACATTCCTTACAAGCTGCTGGCTGCAGCCCTGCCATCTCTGGGTATCGAGTTATACTTACTTTGTACAGTGAGAGAATAGCTCTTTGCAGGGGCTGTTTTCGAGTTTCTCCTCTGTCTGTTGGATAAGATCTTGACTGACTTCAGGAACATAGGCTGGAGACTGGGGAGAGAAGAGAGGGGCACATTAACTCTGTCATGAGGTGCAGATTCTCCTCTCTTAACATGTAAAAAGCACATTCATTATTTATGCCCTGAGCTGCTTCCATTCAATTCCAGCGGTTGTGTAAAAGCAAAGGAGCTTTACGTCAAACAGCAGTAAAATAGGATACCGTGGTAACTCGCTCCCACATTCCACTCTATCCTCACATTGCTTTTCTGCCTTCTCCTGTATCTTCACCTCCTTGCCCAGCCTCATGAATATGCAGGACACACTCCTTGCCAGTTGTTTGAACTGCTCCCTTGCATCCCATGAAAAATGTGCTGGTCTGAACTGTGCACAGGCCATTCTATTAAACAAAAGAGAATTTGCCCAGTTTTTTTACTTCACGGTTGATTCATTGTGCTGTCTGAAAAATCCATCTTTTTTTTTTTTTTTTTTTGCAGTAAAGCAAAACAAGAGCAGAGCATTTGTATCTATCTATCTATCAACCAACCGACCAACCAACCAACCAACCAACCATCTATCTATCTATCTATCTATCTATCTATCAACCAACCAACATATATATCTATATATATATAACCTATCTATCATCTNCTATCTATCTATCTATCTATCTATCTATCTATCTATCTATCTATCTATCTATCTATCTATCTATCTATCTATCTATCTATCATCTATCTATCATCTATCTATCATCTATCTATCTATCAAGGTGTTCATGAAGGTGTCTGGACACCTTAGTTCAACCTTAGAAGGACAAAAATAATTCAGCAGCTTTAAAATAATAATTTCCAAAAGGAACTTTGCCAACCAAGCACATAAACTCTTTTCATCCTCTCATCCCCTTGGAGAGAATGTGCATTCAGCTATTTCAAAAAGCTTTTACCGAAGAGAGGTCTCTTGCAGTATGATTTGATGGTTAACTAGTTTAGGACTTTGGGGACTAATTATCTAAAAAGACTGTTTTTAGGCAGTCTACATTCTTACTTATGAATGGTATAGTGTAATTATATTAAAAACTGTCTATGAGTGTGTGTGTGCACCTTTCTATAGACATTTCTCTGATTTACATGGAAGTCCCTTTATATAACAAATTGGATTTGGGTATTTTCAATAAATCCAGCCATAGATGACAAAATCCTCTTTCCTTGCAGAAGCCTTAACACTCCATAAGGTCCCCCTTCCATGACCACAACCACCAGATGTGCTGAGTGGGTGGGTCACAAAGCATCATCACTCATTCCTGGCCAGATGTTCTCATTAACTCACTCTAAGTTGGAGAATTCTTGGCAAGCACTGAAATGCAGTGCAGGCAGAGTTCAAAAACACTGAGAATGAGGACAGAGGAAGGGGCAAAGGTGGAGCCAGAGAAAATCTCCAGCATGGTGAAAGCTGAATTAAGTCTTTTATCTTTTCCTTCCCACTGCTGAAATGTGAATATGATCCTGGTTGTGACATGAAAAAGTAAGTTTGTTCCACTTGAATGTTTTTAAATAGGAATGTGGTTTACAGAACTGTCTGTGCATGCTGTGTACTGCAGTCTCACTGTTCAGCCTTGACAGAAAATCTGCAGAACATGCTGGGGATACCTTTGACCTTGCTGAAATGTTTCCTCATTTTCTTAATATATTTCCTCCATTTCCTCAGCAAAAGATATCTAAGGAACACCCAATTTTAATCACAAGACAGAGTAGATTATTAATAATTAAGAAGTCTCACAGTTTCTTGAGAGATAGATAAGCACCTTATCAGCTAAGAGTTGAAGAGACTAAGGCAGATTTTCTCAGCTTGATTAGCCACTGAGGTTGAAAGGAACTAGAAATTATCGAACAAGTCTCGGTAAATCAGAAAACTTATAGAAATCTTTAACTATAAATGCCTATGATGAAATCTAAGTCTCAGTTTTAGTTTAAGAAAGTAAGTAGAGGCAAGAGTGAAGCAGAGAAAGAACCAGGAAAAACCCCTCAAAAGTCCTGTTTTCTAGTCCTACAGCATTGAATCTATTGGGGGGTTGGAGAGGGAAAGGAGGGAAATGGACTGAAAAAAAGAATTTTAAAGCAATATTCAGATATGAACCAAAGCCTAATGATTAGCAGAATTTCAGTTGATTTTGGCTAGAAACCATGTGAATTAATACCTTTACTTTATAGTTTGCATACTCAGTGGATACACATTTGCATACACAAGCTTACCAGTGGCCCAAAGCTGGTACATGGCTGTGTGAATCCAGTGGTCCAAGATTAATTTCTCTCTCGGTTACAGGGTACTGCAACACCACTGAGCAACATGTCTTTGTACTGTTGTGAATCAGGAGTGTATTCTGATGTGAATGGAGCAGCACTTAAGTAAAATTGATACTAGAACATGTAATTAAAGTTACTACTAGCTAAATCTACATTTATAGGTTGAAACTGGAACCCAAAACTCAAGTACTACACTGTGCAATTGGTCATGTAGACCAAGCGACCCGATTCTTACTCATGCCAGGCAATTTCATTTCCCACTGGAAATTTGTTTCCCAATGGAAGGTAAGATGCCTTGAGGTTAGTGTTGAAGATCCTGCCCATGATGCATTACTAGAGTACTAATTCCATCAAACTTAGTCTGAGATCAAAGTACATTTTTAAAAAAAAATGTAAGCATCAAATAACTCTTATTCACAAAGAAGAAATTTAATTCTTTCAGGTAAAAGGGGAGAAGAATGGACAAAAGAAATGGTTAGACAATGTGGGAATTATTTAAAAATGACACAAGCTGTGATTCCTCTCTCCAGGTTTGTGGGAGATAGAGTCACTACTTGGTTTTCCAAAAACATTCATTGATGACCTTTGAATCTTTACTGAAGATCTTTACTGAGGTCTTTGCTGAACAAATCATGAGAGAGCTAACAGTATCAAGGTAGGCAAAGACATAAACACACTGCATGCTGGACATGGACTAAAGTCTTACAGCATAGAGGAAACACTTTACTAGACCACATTTTTCTGTAACCAAAAAAAACCCACTTTTCTTTTTCCTCACAAGATGATCATTTCCAAAGGTTCTGTAGGCCCAGCAAAACATTTTGTGTTGTTATGCAGCCTTTCATAGTGTTCAGGGCTCCATGTGCATCGGAGGAACATATTCAACCCTCTCTTATTCTGCATACAGTTCTGGGGTGCCTTTGTATGATCCTTCCTGAGATTTTTCTTGAGACTTCATAGTTCCCACTACTCCCATTAAAAAACTAAGGTTGACATTTTCCCTGTGTGAGTACTGTGCATACCTACAGCCTTCAAACATTCAAACAAAGCCAGAAACAATTACAAGCCCAAACCCAATCCTATCAACCTACTTTTGCTCCCCTGGAGAACAATTGGCTAGCACAGGTTATGAATGCAAGGAAGCACTGGGATCCCAAGAGTGAAAGCTTCCAAAGGTAACACCTTGGCCATTTACAGATGAAAAAGTTGCTTCTTCCCTGGAGAGGTGCAGAAGATTTCTGCAGCCCCAATGAAATGGTTATTAACACCATTCTCCTGCTGCATTATGGGCCATGCCTGTAAAAGCAAATTTGGCTTTTACGGGAGAACAGAGACACCTTTTCCAACATATTAAGTGTCCTGTGGCAGTTAGGAGAGCCATATACTGTGATTAAGACCACTACCTCTGAGCTTGTGACAAAGAATATTCTGCTAACTCTTCAGAAACACCTGCAGAAACCAGTTATATTTTCTTGTATTCAAAACAAAACACCGGAGAGTTTTAACAAGTACAGTCCCATATTTCTCCTAATGGCTACTTTGTTTCCTGAAGGCAAACAAAGTGATTCTTGAACTCATTTACAATAATGTAAACCAGAAATTATGCCAGTTAAGTCAACAGAGGAACATCAGGGTAAAGCTGATGATGGAACTGAAACCAGATTCGTGGCCAGTCTCTGCAGCACTAGAAGTCCTTAAATTAATCCCACAACAAAAATTTCTCTCATCATCTTTTTTGACCAGACAGCTTTTAATAATAGTCCAATAGTCCAAAAGTCCACACTACTTTCACCAGGTTTTAACCAAAATCTCCTACCTCCTGTATATTTTCCTTTATGGCCAGAAACTGAAAACCTTTGTATAAATATTTTGCTGGCAAAACGACATCTGTTTTATGATGCCCTCCTGATTAATTTTTAAGAAAAGAACACAACTAGGAATTGCATGAATGGTTATCTGAGAAATTAAAGTAATGGATATTCAGTTACTTCTGAGTACCATTAGTACACTCTGAGAAAAGTCTCCGCTTCTGATTTTTTTTTATGTAAAAGACAAAACAGATCTTCTCAACTGCTATTCCCTTTCAGTAAATGGCATGAAAACAGCTGTCACACACTTCTTCAAGGCTAGTTGTCTTCATGTCCACAAAAATTTGGAGATCATTGTTCCTTCCATATTAAGCCTCTGGGGTTACAAGATGCTTTGCTGAGAGGTTGATTGCAGCTTCTCCCCCTCTCCTGTTCACTAGGATGGAACCACTGATGCCCAGCAGGGTGGGCAGATGTGGAGCTGGATGCAGTAACACCCGTAAATACCATATTCTTGGTAGGAGCTGAGGGCACTGCAAGCCAACACAACCTGGTCTTTCCTGCACTACCTCAGCTGTCCCAGTCGGTCTGGATGCCAGAAGATTCCTGTGTCCATGCTGTGTCTTGTGCTGCTCATGTCCTGGCACTCCTGAAGTACTGAACAGAAGCAAGATCTGATTCAGATCAGGTGAAAGCTTCCAGGCTCTGTGACTCCCCATTATCTCTTATTTTGAATGTCACGTTGCATCACTATACTTTAAAATGCAACCTCTCCTCTTCTGACAGCTTTGTAAGTTTTGCTACAGGCTACTTCACTCAGCCTTCCAACATCCAGTCTTTGTTGAGCTTCACTGGATAGGACAGGGATCAAATAAACCTTCTCATAAAGTCATCTCTATGGCTTTGCCTTGGTATTCAAATATCCCTCTGATGGTGTTTGCTCTGTGACTGTCTTGGGGACATCCAATCTTTCACTGATCTATCAGCAAATCACTTTCTTTATTAAACAAGCTGAAGAGCCAGCAGTACCAAGTGAGGCATTCAGAAGACCTCTGATTATTTTACTTTTTCATGAAAACATGTTATTTGTTCTAGTTTTTCTTATGACAGAACTTCCAAATATTTACAGTGAATGACCTCAGATGAGGTGTGGTGCACTGCAGGTGTTGCCTCAAGTCTGTGGGAGTGAAAGCAAGCAGACAGCTAGCAGAGACTTGCACCTTCAAGGAGCAGAAGCATTTTTCTGACAGCCCAGCAGCTGGGGTTTGCCTTTCTGGAACTGAGGTGAGGTGAGAAGCAGGTGTTCCTGTGCTACCAACCCCAGTTATTCCCGACAGCTGTACAGAGCTCAGAGCAGATGCACACACAACACAAACCTGCATGTGCAGAGTTGGTTTACTGTGTGTAGTGCTGCTCTTTCTGTGGGAGGAGAGCCCAAACAACAAAGAGAACTGAGAGAGATGTGTTGAGACTCAGATAAAGACACACATCCAGCTGGGGTCACCACCATTTGAGAAAGCTACAGAGAGTTGACAAGAGCACCAAGTGCCTGGAGAGTTGAGAAACGTGTTTGGGAAAAAAACCCCAAAGGAAAGCATTGAGGAACTAGATATGTTTAGTCTGGAAAAGTAAGGGTGAAGCATGATAAAGGTCTTTCAACATAGAAATGTTTTTAATAAAAAGGGCAAGGATCAATTATTCTGCATATTCGACTCTACACTGGGGGAATGATGTAAAGAAATCCACTTAATTGGATAGGAAAGATTTTTTCCCAAATTTTTCACACAGAGAAGCAGAGGAACAGGCATATGAATATTGTGGAATCTGTTCTCAGAGGTCTGAAAGACCTTCAAGGGCACTCAGACATCTGTTGACCATCTAAGTGTATTTGATCTCTGTTCAGTGCAAGAGGCTCTTGAGCGCTCTCTCAGTCCTTTGAACAAATGATTTTGCAAAACACTGGGCTCCATAAAACAGGAACATGGCATGGCCCTAAGAACAGATGAGGAAGGGAGTTTGTATGCTCAGGGTTCACAAAAGGAAACCGGGAACTCTGAGCAAAGGAATAAGTATCTTCTTTGAGAATGAACAGTCCTGCTTCAAGGACACTTGTCTCAATCATCATTGTCTCCTAAAAGAATAAATTAAATAGTCTGCAGAACCCTGAACTTCAGATGAGAAAAAGGGAGAGCTTTGAGTTCAGTCAGACTGACTTTGAAAGAAACAGAGCAGGTTTGTAGTCCAGGGGTAATTCTTTATCCTTACACAGTGCCTTTCATCTAAGAACCTCCAAATATTAAAGCTTCATTGCATGATTAAGTCTTCACGAGCTAGATGGCAATCTCACAATATTTTACAGAACAGTGAATGGGAGGTGAAGAGTTGTGTTTTACAGAAGGGTTGATGATCCTCTGTGACTGAAATCAAAGAAGTCTCCCTGAGATAAATGAAAGCTGGAGATGCTCAGATTCCTCAAATGAGTCCAACTGTAGCTTGCAATTAGTGAACATGGAATAGAAACCTAGAAATACAGGCTTTTGTTTCCTACTGGCTCTAGCCAATGGATATGAGTCATCACAGTATCTTAAAGCATAACTGTTCATCCCTTCCAAAACTATATGAACCAGAAAGATACTGCACTCTTTAGATTGAATAGACCTCATGTCATAAACACAACAGCTTTCCTGGCAAGTTTCAGGCATGCAGCCATGATACTGAAACATGATGAGTTATTTTAAAAGTCGCTTGCGTAAAATAAATAACGTGCAGCATATGTTACGTTTCAGGTTATGAAAACATTCCACAACAAACTAGCTTAAAACAATTAAAAATGTTTCAGTCAATGGACAAAAGTTCAAGCCATAACTTTTCTTGAGCTCTCTCTGGTTGCAAGCATTTGTCTTAATGATGTGTATTTTCAGATGTTGACAGCAATGTTCCACATATAATCTATTTGCAAAACTCCACACAGATTTGCTACTAGTAGACACTTCAAAACTATGAAAGAATCAGGCTGAAATGAACTTTGGTGTGAGATGGTGCATGATGGAATGAGAAGAGTTCACAAACTCCTGGAAATTCTGGCTTTATCCAGCTGTTATGTTGCTGCATTTGATCTGCACTCACATGACTGTGACCCAAGACCAGCACTGGGGAGCAATGGTTTGTGTCAAGGATGGGAAGTCTGCCTCATGCAATGTCATTTCTGCTGGTGCTTTTGCAGTCACATTGTTCCCTAGATGTTGGGGGAAGGGTCAGCTGAGCAGGGGGAGCAGATACCAGCACAGGTAGCAGTGGTGTAACTGTCAGGGGTGACTGTCCTCAGCCCTTTATGGCAACACTCATAAGGAGTCATAAGGAGGACTGTAAGCAGAGCAGTTACTAGGAAAATGGAAACTGGATAATGTATTCAAGTCATAAAATAGGTAGGCATAAAATCAGGGAAAGACAAGTTTATGTGCTCAGATAATGCAAATTTTCAAAGGGTAAAGGCAAAGAAAGGCAAAACAGAGGCCACAAAATTGTGCATCTTTGTGCCTCCAAGGCTTATCTGCTCCTTGTGGCTGGAGATTCACCCCAAGGACTGGCCTGTGGTTTCTCCACTGGGGTCTGCACTGCTGCCCTCAGAGCAGGAACATACCTGTGCAGAGCACAGCCTGGGCTCTGCTTTTCCCACTGCAGGGAGACATTTGGAGCCAATCTGGGTGGCTGATGCCACTTCACCTCCAAGTTTGGGGCAAGGGCAAGCCAATCAATGGCAGCTGAGATACAGCCTAGGAAGCTCCAGCTGGCAACTGAGAGGGGAAGCATGAAGGGGCTGACAGTGAGAATCCACAAATCCTTTAGGTTGGGAAAGATCTTTAAGATCACCAAATCCAATTGAGAGATGCATAAGAAAGCAGTGGAGGAGGAGACAGAGTGTCTTGGTTGTACTTTGATTTCAGGAAGTCTCAGGTTGGGCACTGCTGGTGAAAGAAAGCCTCCCAGCTCTGTCACGGTACACGCAGATTCCTGATGCTTTTTGGTGTTATGCACAAAAATTTTGGAACATTCTTTTGCCTTACCCTGTATCTGATCTTATCTGTTCAGCTTTAGCTCTACATGTAGTAGACTGCCAATTCTACATCAGGAGCAGCTGCAACACTTCAAGTAATCAACTTCTGCATTTTCTTTCTTTTTTTCTTCCCCCTACCACAGTTATTTAGGGTTATCTGTATGAAGCAAACCAGTAAAGCAAAAGGCTTCATAACTCCAGGATATTTGCTTTGAGATGACAGATGTAGGAATTGGCAGTGAGGTGGACAGGGAGCATGGAAGGCAGCTGTGTAATGAGTAGCAGCAATACATCTATTACAACAGCATGTAGACATGATACCTAAGAATGGGGGCCCATAATGCCAGGCACTACATATACATGTCATGTGAGCTAAAGCTTCCAAAGCAAACCAATGTCACCAGCCCCGGGAGTGGGAGTGGGAGCCAAGGACATGAAATACCTCATCCAGGATGACAGGGTGGGTCAATGGCAGAGAAAATATTGAACCTGATCCTGTTCTCTGACGAATTGGTATTTTCAGTACTGAGGGCAGGATCACTTTCTAGTAGCTAAAGTGAAGCAAATCAGCAGTGCCTATCAACTGAGGTTTGTTTTGCAGCTGCAAGCTGATCTGGAGTCATGACAAATCTGTTTTCCCTCGTATTCTGCTAAACTATCAAAATACATGTTGACACACAGAAAAATGCAATGACTGGAGACAGCAGAGCCCTCAGCAAACAGCTGAACACGTTCTTCTGCCTTGGAGGGGTTGTACTAATCCATCACGAAAGGCCATGCTAGCCACCTCAGTTCTTGCAGTGCATCTGATGTAGCTTCAGGCCCACTCACTCAACCTGGACTCCCTGGGGTGCCTCTTGTGCCTCACCGAGCCCACCAGTAGAAAAAGGCCAAGTTTCCTCTCTGTGTTTCCAGCATCCTTCCTCTTTGGTGCTGGGGTACAGGTTGCAGTCGAGAGCTATGCCCTTCCTTGGAGAAACTGCAGCCACTGAGGTTTCCTTTCTGACAAGCGCGTAAGAAGTGTATGAGGTATTGCTCATGGATCTCCTGTTAGGCAGCAACAGGGCCAGTTATCAGGCTAGATCTCGTTTTTCCTCTTCTCAGTAGACATTTTTGTAGCTGTTCCTTTCTAGAAACCACATTTCTGTCCCTGAAAGTGGCAAACAAGAAACTGCCATGCAAATGGTGTGAGCCAATGTGTTTCCTACACAACGCTCTTCAATCCAAAACATGGCTTTCTTGGAATGTTGGCTTATTTGATTCAGAGAAATTTGGGAGTGTAACTGCAACACGAATTTTGGAGCAACAGAAGAGAGAAAAGACTGTCTAGATCACAAAGAAGGAAATTCTTCCTGGCTCCTATAGCTGACCAGAACTTGAACACCCAAAGACCCACAGAAAATAATTTTGAAGTAACAAATTGTCCCATGAGACAAAATTTAGTATCTTCATCATCTTCTTTTGCAAGTCCAGTGAACCAGCTGCAGATTTTATACTCTTCTTCAATTAAATAGAAACAGTCATCGCAATCCCAGTCAGCTACAGGGCTTTTGGTACAGCTTATTTTAAGAATCTAAACTGGTCAGCACAGAAGATAAGCTTTTGACTTCAATTATCAAGAAATTTGGCCTCACAAGAAGTGCTTGGGCAGGATATTTTTCAGTATTTTTTAACCCTAGTCCTTCCCCAACTATACTTTTTAAAGAATTCTTTAGTAACCTGCTTACAGAGGTTTCTTTGCCACAGAAACACATTTTTCCTTCTCTCTGTAGACAATAGGTTTATTGGTGGAGGAGTGCTCATTAACTAGCCAGCTGAAATGGTTTTATATAAACTTGCTTTAAAGTGGGGGAAGGGAAACTTGGTTTTACTTCTTGCCTTTTTTTCTGCCTTAAAAGCATCTTGCACACATATTAAAGGATGAAAACAGAGGAAATAACCTGTACCATTAGCTATCAGCAAGATGAGGAGTAGAAAGAGTAGAAGGCAAATCCTAGCAGGATTTTCTATCTACCCCACAGTTAGGCTACTCACAATTCTTGGAAGTGTCATGGAAACACTTCTGTTACCAGCCCAATGGGGCCATGGCTGTAGTGCATTACTACAAGCAGTCAGATGTTTGATAAAGCTTTTTGGGAAAACAACAGTATGGTGACTGTTAGTAGCTACAAAGACAACAGAACTACTTGAAAGCTGCTGTTCTCAGGTTTTTTTCTCTCATCACATGTGTTTAATAGATTTGGAATGCATCCAGTGTCCAGCCTCTTATCAGAACCTTTCTACCTTTTAACATCCTTCTGCACTGATGGATAGCCTAAACATTAGCAAGCAACCTTATGTTGCAATAGTCATAGCTTGGCTTCCTCTGGTAAACCAAATGTCATTTGTTCCATTAAAAAAAAATCCCTAAATCTATAAACACTCATTTACAACCTCAGCATTACTGAATGGCTTTCTTGCAGGAAAACAAACAGATCCCTGCTTCAATTCACTCCTCTGAGACACAAGCCTGTAAACATGAGTAACCCTTCCCTTGCAAGCAATCCTTGGACTGAAGCCCATGAGCTGTTTGCTTTGCATGAAGGCAGCTCATACAAGAAGCCTGATCCAGGCTGTCCTGCTACCACTTGCAGGGGGGATTCTACAGAATTTGCTTTCATCTTTTTCTGTTAGCAGGTCAAAATCCCAGTGAAACATTTGAATAAAGAAATGAAAATCCAAAAGATAGTCTATGTTGGTCTTGAAAAGAATTAGGAAGTGAATTAAACAAACATCAGTCAGGGACCAGTGGCCCACTCAGAGAAAGACTAGAAACACCCAGTAAAGCAAATAAAATCACTGCTGGAAACAGGGCATTCCCTAATCACCTGGGTCACACGAGCCATTAACTATCATATGGTAATAGCCATCTGCAAAGAACTGAGAAGGAACACATTTATTGTGGGGGATGACATTCTATTTGCAGTGGCATATTCTGCTCTTCCTCAGTTTTGCTTGTTGGACAAACAGCATCTGTGTCAGGATAATAAACTTGCTATATTCTTGATTTTTGACTCAGGTCAGAGTCTGACTTGATTAAAAAATAGTAAATTAACACACAAGCTGAGGCTTGGCATGCAGGTTAAGTGACTTTTGTAGCGTTGCTGCATTACTGGAAAAAAAAAATTAAACATGAAACATGGCAGAGTCACATATCCACAACTTAAATATGCTGACTATTTCTAAGTAAAGTCTAATTAATTGAAATATATTTGTTTTCTGCGTAATTGAAAACACTTTATATGGTAGTGCCATGAGTCCTGGTTCCATGCTAAAATAGCACACTACCAGCTTAGTAATTCTTCTAGTTGCACCATCCCAGCCAAAAGTGTCAGCTTTGTGTCAGATGTTGATCTGAATTTGCCTGGCCCATTGTTATGAAGCAACTCAGATACTGAAGCCTCGAGATGTTTTTCCAGAACCCTAATTTCCTATTACGAGGGAATCAGGTGAGAAATGAATAGGAATTTAACTCCTATTCTCATCATGTGCCTCTTCATTCTCTGTTGGGATTAAGCATATGGTTCTCTGTTACTCCTTCTGAGTTTAGCACAATGAATACTGAGCTCAGAGAGACATTTGTTGACCTCTCATGCTTTTAGCTTCAGAAATCTGAAACTGAGCCAACCAGGAAAGTTGCTGCAAGTCACAGGAGGGAATGGAAGGGCTGTGGAAGTCAGGTCTTCAAAGGTTGCAGTACCATTGAGAAATGGCGCACAGAAAGCTGTGTAGCTATGCCATGCAATGTAATTTAATGTATTCTGCATTACATCTAGCATGGAATTCACCTCATGACACTTTAATCATCTAAAAGCTGAGACACTCAAGAGGCTCCCTGGGCTCCCTGTAGCCAGTGGGCAGAAAGAGCCATCTCATCTCTCCAACTCAGATGCCTCCAAGGCTGCAATATGTGTGCTGGGAGTGTAGGAGCCTGGACTCACCAGAGGTCTATTTTAATGTCATTCTGCGCAAACACACAAAAGCCATCTCCTGCAGATTTCTGGATTTTTTGCAAGCCAACGTTCCAGACAGCTGGAAAAGGCTGACTCCTTTTTTCCCGTGTGGGCAAAATTTTCAGGAAGAAGAGATTCTTTTTGGGGAAGCTGAATGGACCTTAGGGGCTTTTAGAATTAACATCCCTGGCCACTGGATAATCCATAAAAACTAAGTTATGAGGGATATGCAGAGGGATAGGGGAAAAATGACTCCCGAACAGACAGGAGGAAACTAGCATGAGCATATTCATTAGGCAAGGGCAGACAAGTACATCCTTCCTGCTCCCAGATAATCCTGAGCAGACGGCTCTTTATTTGCAGTGTCCTTTTGGATGCCCTGGCCAGTGTCTGAGAGGAGTCAGAGCAGTGTGGGGGGCCTGCCCTGCCTCAGCAGACAGATGTAAGCCAGGTTTACATGTGTGGTTGACATCAATTAGAAGAAACAAGTTTCCATTTTCTAAAGGGTCAAGTCAGAGTAATTCCAGCAAACACAGGGAAGCCAGAAGGCTTCTGCCCAATGACCAAAGCATCCCAATGCTTTTCCTGACCACAAATGACAAACAGTTAAGAAGCATGAGATCTGGGGAGTGTAACCTCTGCAAAACAACAAGGAAAAGCAGCGCTTCAACTAATAGCACCGATTAGCACAAGCCCAGTGTAGTTAGTGACTCCAGCCCAAACCTTCCACCAGTCTGAGCAAATGCATTGCAAATGCAGCCCTCTCTAAGTTTAAAGGACAGGATGCAGGACTCCCAAGGACATATTCTGGGACAGCATCCTCGGGACAGGGCAGGCTCCATGTTGCTTCCATAGGCTCTCATACAGTCTGACATCATTGCAAGAGACAGAAGCCCTCAGTAAGTGTTTAGTTAACTAACATTTGTATTATAAATAATGGGTAAAGGATGAGGAAATAGGACTTGAGCACACCGTGAGAAAATGCCTTTTTGCTTGAGACCACAGCAGAGGGACTCCTACTCAAGGCAACACTATGATTTTTCAGATTCCTCTGCCACACTGTATTACAGCCTAGCCCCAGTGACAGACAAATGTTTATTAAAATAAATTCTGACTAGAAAGCATTAATTTGAGTAACAAGGTTGCCATACTGCTGCTCAGATACTTTCCCAGAATTGAACTTTGGAAAGATGAGCTTACTCAGAAAGCACACTGAGAAGGTACTTTCCTAGACTAAGACATAATGATCAGTGGAGGTATTGATCGTGCTGTCTCTGCAACAACAACAAGAATTATGCATTGATTTCTCTGGAGACAGGATTATGTATCGATTATGTGAGCTGCAAAGCAGAGGCCTAAGTAATGCTATCATCTCTGGCTAAAATGGTGCTCGTAGAGTAGTGAAGTCAATAGAAAGGGGAGATGAGAAATCCATTGAGGCAAAGGGTAAAGTCCCAGGGTAATTAATTAAATGGTAAAATTCTCCTTGGCTCAAGCAATGCCAGGATTTCTCCTTAAGTATTTAGCATCCTGAAAAGTCTCCTAATAGGAACCCAAAGGACACAGTGAATAACGCTTTGAGCAAGCAAATAATTCTAGCCCATCCTGAGTCCATGTAACAAACACACTGTGTTCAGACAGGCACTTCATTCATTGCTTATTTCAGTTGGGTCATTAATGAAATGCATATGGTTTAGAAAAATCTGAAAACTAGCTGTGGAGATAACTCCTGGACCAAGCCCCCTGTAGCCAGTGAAAAGCCATACTGTGTTGACCTTTTATCAGCAAGATAATAAGCTTACAGAGGAACAGGGATGACTCCTGGATATAAGTGCTATAAGCTGAATTTGTAGGAGAAAGGTAACAATGTAGAAGACAGTCCCTGAAGGCTCACCTTTCAAAACACAAAGCCTCTGTCTCCTATTAAACTCTGTGGATTGCTTTACAGAAGCTTAATGCATCTATCTTTCAGTGCTTCCCTTAGAGTGACATTCAGCTTTTGTTTTGACCATTCCCAAAACTAACTGTAATGTGTTCCCTAGTAAAACTAAACAGAGGAAGAGGTCTCAGAACTCGAACCCAATTCTTGGTACAGTATGACCTGCCCTTTCAGGTATCAGCCAGAATCATTAAGAAGTGATACATGAGACTTTCCTTCTGGGAGACAGAGGGATTTAGCGATCAGCGAAGATGACTCATACAGAAGCACAAGTGCTGAAGTTTGCATTTATTTTGGTGGTGAAAATAGGAAGAGGGAAAGAAATCTCAAGGAGAGAGCAACCAAAGGTAAAGATCCTTGTCATCAAGATTAAAGCAACGGTGTGCAAAAAGAAGACTACTGTGATGGTGCTCAGAGCTGAGAGAGGCTGTTTGTGAGCAGGAGCCTGACTCAGCTGCGTGGCTTTGCCCAGGAGAAGGGCTCATTTGTCATTTTAATTTCATCTCACTCCTATTAAATAGATGTTTTCTTCTCCATGACAAACTGGTTTGAGAGAAGAGCACATTTTAGCCAGTAGCCAAGTGGGAGGTCAGGCACTACTGATCAGCCAGTGTCCCTTTCAGGCAACTTTTCCCTCCCTTCCTTATCCTATAATTGTTCATAAAAACAAAGACATATTTTTGCTTATCAAAACACCCATTGCTAGCTTCACACTGGAGTAAGGAGGTTATTGCTGTGTCCAGCTAACCTCTTGGAGCAAAGAAAGAGCAAACATGGCCTCTATTCTGTGCATTTCCTGGAGGAAAAGAGACCGGATAGGAATTCAGATAAGAAAGCTAATGCTGTTGCTGTTCTTCATATTCTATGAAGTATTTTAATGGGGATAACAATACACGTTAGACATCCTGTTCAGTAACATTTTTAGTACCCAGCTGAGTCCAAATATAAACTATAATGGCATATGGAGACTGTCTTAAGAGCCATTTCAAATCAATTTCATTTTATATAGTGTCTCTCAAAGTCTCTCAAGGTGATTTACAGTGAAAAAGCAAATAGTGGGCTAGTGATTTAGTAGAGTGAGGCATGGCAGCTGTCAGGCAGAAAGGCAAAAATGCTGCATGGAGATGCAAAACTATAATTTAAAAGAAGTACAAAGGTAAAATATATCTCTCCGCTCTTCCAGTACAAGAAGCAGCCAGGTAATAAAGCCGGGTTGGGTTCACTATAACACAACTGTTCAATGGAGCACTGAGGTCTCTTCCATTTACAGACAGAACTGGAACCTAAAAATGAACCTTTTCCATTCAACTTGAGATTAGGAAAAAACAGGGAAGAAATATTTGCGACCAATTCATTTTAGAAGTTTTACCATCATATTTCACAACCTCCGAAATTTTAGACTTCCTGTGGGTTGGACTTTTGCCCTACAGGCTTATAAAGTCAGAAAGCAGCTTTAAGTGCCTTTTTCATGGAAATTGTTAAAGCCTTTCTTAAAGAAGCAAGACTCTAGTCAAGAAGCTTTGACCTTGCTGGCAATGACTGTGCTGCTCCTGTGCACAGAGAAGGAACAACTCTTCACAGAATGTTTCAAGAGTGTCTTCAGCTACAGGACACCTCTTCTGTGGGTTTTCATTCTCCTGCCTACCACTCAAATGGAGCTGCTAAGGAAGCCATGAAAACACATTTTGGCATCCTCAGGATGAAGATCACACGTGCTCCTTGTATTTCCCTCCCATCAAACAGTACGGAATGATTGTTCCAGCAAACTTTAGGCAAGAGAGAAGGAACACTGCCTTCCTAGGTGAGGGCATGAGTACATAGAATTGTAGAACAGCTCAGGGTGTAAGGGACCTTTGAAGATCATCTGGCCCAAACTTTCGTGGGAAAGGGAGCCTAGATGAGAATATCTAGTGCTCTGTTCAATAGCATATTGAAAACCTCCAATGGCGAGGACTCTACCACATCCTTAGGAAGATTTTTCCTTCATGCCACTTCTTTGAGAGGCCTAAACTACCCATGTTCCCTTCCAGGTGCCGGGACACATTCAGTATTTGTCACTGCTGTTTTCTCTAGGTCAGGGAGACGGTAGAAGCTTGACCAGCTCATGCTATCCCTGGTGTAAACCAGGACAAAAGGTTTCTGGCCTCTTGTCAATTCCCCAGCGAGCACATAGAGGCAGTTTAGGATGTTAAAGCTGTGAAGACCCTGAATTGTGATGACTTGAAAAAGCACCTCCCCGCTCTACCATCTTAGCAAGTTTATTGAGTTTATTTAGTGGCCTCAGGGCTGATGCTGAATGTTTTCACACAGGCAGGAATGTTCCTCCAGGCAGGAATTCACTGCTCCCACATGAGTCTGGTAATGGGGCAGTGTGGCACTGTCCCTCAGGCAGCACCTGCTTGTGTCACACGAGGCTGTAAGTACTGGTGTGATGTCTGTTCACCTGGCAAAGTGCTTTCTTTTCCTTTCTGCTGTGCAAATAGTATATGTTTTATTAAATAAATTGCATGTTCCCTATGCAAATGAATGCACTTTAGCATGATGATATACTGACACATTGTATGTTAAGTATGTATGACGTTTAAAAACCTAAGGAAGAAGTAAAAATCATTTATAAATACTAAAGAGCACAAAGACTACTTTTTGTTTTCATTTTGTTCTGATCCTGCACTCTGGGAAGAATACTCTTCACATTATAAGACTGAATTATCTGTCCAAGAACTAAACCTATAATTTTATTCTATCAATCAAGCTGTATGTCACACTATTTTTATATCTAGACAATCAGGTTTTTTGAAGCACAGACACACACCCACTTAAAGAAGAGTTCAGCTGAAAGCAGATGACTGTGGAATCAGCAGCAATTTGTACCTTTGAAGGAACTGATAATTAAATGGAGAAATGCAGATCCTAACAAAAAGAAGGTTTCTTTGCTGGCCAGGGTGATATTCCATTAGGACATTTCAGTACAGATTCATCCCTTTGGACTGCAAGCATCTAACCTGGCTTTGAACCACGGAATTCCTATGGCTTCAAATGTGTCCTTTAGAGATACTTAATTCTCTTTCTTTACAAGAAAGGCCAGTAAGCCTTCTGCACTCCTAACATGAGTACCTTAGTCAGGTATCTAAAACAAAATTAGACTAATCCAGGCCTTGCTCTAGTTTTTTAAGCATTTGCTGTGTGAGAGATGTGTTAGGAAATCTAGCATCCAACCCATTGTCATGGCACAGTCAACCTCGCCTCTAAGAAGCATTTTCTGCTACACAGGGCTTACACATCCCTCTGGGAAGAAGCAGAAGTTTCTCATTAAGGAAAAAAAGTGCAGCAAGACCAATGCAGACATTAAAGCACTGCAACCAGGGAGGCAGTTTTAGGTTACAAATCAAGGAGCATATCTTTGTGTTTCACAGAATCACAGAGTGGGTGAGTTTGGAAGGGACCATTGGAAGTCATCTAGTTTCCTTCTGCCCTAAGTTGTTACTATAACATGCAAGTCCCAGGGAAGTTTAAGAATAGACTGTAATTATGCTGTGCCAATTTTACATACTGAGAAAAGAGGTACATAGTTCAAATAAGAAGTACAGGCCATGGCAGAGAATGAAAACTCCAGCTCTGGAGTCCCAGTATTTTTCCTCCTTGCAACACAATCATTTTTATTTGATGAAGAAGCAACTGTTCTCAGATTGGTCTTCGCTGCACATTCACTAACTATTCCACCTGCTTCTGGAAGCACTATGGATGGCAGGAGTGCCATGTGACAGCAGTGAAGGGCTTTGGCATCTGGAAAGAAACCCACACCAAGACTGCTGAAGAGAAGTAGTGCTATCCTTCTCTCACTTTATTAGCTCTGCTATCAGTAAAATACCTTTCCCCATTTTCGGATGGGAATTGGAGCAGTGGGAAACATTTTTCCTCAGTATTTGTCCCTCATTCCTCTGTTGACAGAAATTTCAAGACAAAAGGTAATTTTGGTGGATTTAAAAAGCAGTGCCCCCAATGAATGGACAGCAGGAACTCATACTGGCAGTGCTCAATGGCTGCACACAAAACCAGCCAGGCCCAGTAAATGAAACCAGATCCCAAAATGTAGTCTGAGATAACCTAAAGTATGCATTGAAATTTATTGTAGGAAAATGAATGACTGGAAAAATAGTGGTCTGCTCTGCCCCTGCACCTCCAAAACACACTGTACTATTTAAACACTCTAGAAAGACATCTCTCAAAAATGCAATTAATTCTCCTGAAGGTCAAGTGTATTTCTCTTGTAAAACAGTTGAAGCAGCAATTGCATGTCTTTGATTACTCTTACAAAAGCAACGTAGGAAAAATCCTAGGATTGCTCTTGTGTTTGAAGTTGGATGTTTACTGCTTACTGGCAGTGACTTCTGTTGCAAAGGTGAAATACAGTCAGGAAATGATCATAACCCTCCAAAAAAAGAGTTAGTCCCAGTGCAGCCTGTCCCAAATTCCAGCAGCAGATCTGTATCTCTGTTTGGAGTGCCACCCTGTGGACACAGCTGCTCCCACGAGCTCCTGTCCTTCCCACAGACCTGAGATGCAACACTCAGAACCCTCAGTGGTGGACACAGGAGTGGGTGACAGCACCTCTGACCTGCAAACCACACTGTCTCCTGCCAGTCCTGCATGTCCCTGGATAACCTGGGGAAAACGGTGCTGGAGGAGGAGTAGGAATTTTTGTACCAAAATGCAGTATGTGAAATGCCATCACTACTTCTGAGCTGGATAGGAAATAATGGGGGCATCTGTTGGTAAAAGCTGAGATCTCTTGCATTATGCCCCAGACGTAGAGCTTTGCACACTGAGAAGAGATCAGAGAAGCCCTCTGCTCGTCCACAGATGAATTAAGCCCCTGCTAAGCTCAAGTTCTTCCTTCGAAGTCAATTTCTGGATTGAATTATAACATTTTTTTTTTTTTTTTTCTCTCTGACTGTTTGTATAAGACTTGCAGGTTTATTCACTGGAGATTGCCACCATAAATTTTAGTAGTCTGGCTTACAAAGCCTATAACAGCCTTGTTTAGCAAAGGTGTGCCTTGCAGCATTCCTTCAGTAATGCCACTTTGGCTGCCCCTTACCTCTGGGGTGAGGTATTTCATCATGATTTCCTTTCCTTTCTCTCCCAGCTTTTCATCTGGAGCAATTTCATATTCTGCCTGGAACAGACATATAAAAAATAAAAGTCAATATTTGCACTCGTATTTCACCATTATAACTTCATTTTGGATGTGGCCTTAACAGAATACTCTGTATGAAAAATCTGAAGGATAAATATCATTTTCTGTTGGAAGTAAAACCTGCACACACAGTCTTATTAAAAACCTTACACTGTATTTTGACCAAACCCTAGTGGTGCATTTTCTGAGGCTATGTCTCTTAATTAACATCAATCCAATCCAATTCATTAAGCCAGCTTTCAGAAAGCATTCAGCGACAAAAAATGTCAACATTTGGTTTTGCTCAAAAGGAAGGTGGACATAGAAGGTAAAATCATTTCTCTGAGTAGTAGAGAAAGGGAATGTTTGTTAACTCTTGCCACAGTGGTATTTCAAGTGCCAGGTGAATTCCTTCAATATATTGTCTTTTTGCTTGGATGTGTCTTTCCCTTGGTCTAAAAACACTTGTGCAGAGCAGAGAGACTTGCCCTTCACTTTTACTGATCCTTGATTCAGTCTCCTTAGAAGGCAGATTTCTCAGAACCAAGAGGAAACAAGAAAGACCATTTAGAGAAACAGACACTATAACCAAAATTCTTCTTGGCTTCCCTAGTGCACTAAAACAGGGAGCATCACATCTTCACACACAAAGTTTACCTACGTTTTAAAATTCTGACTATTCTAGGTACTGCAACATTACTGACTTCTGATGAGTTGCAGGACAATGTTTACATAAAAAAACACCCAAAAGAATCATTACTTGTGCACCATGAAGACATTAATCATTTCAGTTAAAGTTTTGGATCAAAGGCAGGCATTTGAAGAAAACGTGCTGCATGGAACCCCAGTGGCTAAATGACAAGTTCTCAGTGACATTCCTGCTTGGCACTGCCCAGGATATGAAGCTTTAGCTTTTGGATCCACATATTTCCCAGAAAAAAAAAAAAAAAGGAAAAAAAGAAAAGAAGACAGCCTAACAACATTCATGACTGTATTAAAAAAAAGGATTCCAGAAAATCCAGCCAAACCAATTAAATAACCTGGTCCAATACAAGCTGTCTGTGATGATAAATGAGGAGGAAGTTAAAAAAAAAAAAAAAAAGAAGGTAAATCAGACTGAACTGGCAAACAAAATTTCAGAACTATTGCCCATTGGAAGATGTATGTACTGCTCTGAGCTGGATGCAATAAATCTGAAGGGAGGCTGTAATGGATACCCCAGCTAAGCAAACCTAGGAATGACATGGAAACCACAATGTAGTAATAATGCTGTTCCCCGTCTATCTGGCCAGTGCTCTTTTAGGTATTGCTGCTCAAGTCTGAAGTTACACACACACATAGCAGGTTGCTTGGACAATCTGGAGTTATGATCTGATTTTGTCTGGGAAATGACAATGACCACAAACAAAAGAGAAACCTGTATTACTGATCAAAAAAAACCCTAAAAACTAAAATCCACAAGTAAGGTACTTCCCTTTTAGTGACCATTTTGGGGATGAAACTGTTTTTGTTCCCATAAAACTTAATAGAAGGGTTTAAAAAAAATCTTTCATTCCATTTTCTGTCCTTTTAGATGGTATCTGAGTATGGGTCATTTCAGCTCTTAAAGCACAGACACTCTCAGATGCTTACAGCATCTTAACAGCATGTTTCTCCATTATTCCTTGCTAAGGGATAAAGGAATGGTAAGAATGACAGGTTTTATAAAGGTGAAAGTTGCCTCGTATTTGGACCTTATAGTTTATGGTTAGGTTCACAGACAAACTAGTTGTTTTTTGTATAAAAGAAAACAGAAACAATGTATTGTAATAAAAGAAAATAATTGTTCTTAAAGTAACTTTATGCACATAAGACTGTAAAGAAAGGAAAACTCCTTGGCACTGCCTCAGCATGGAAACATCTGGATCTTCTGAGTCCTCTGCTCAATGCTATTTACAATTTATCCAATAACGACCATTTGTCTTTCCTTCATTTGCTTTTAAACTCTGGATCCTGGTAACATATTGGCTCCCTAACAAATAAAACCTGCTATTAGAAGTGCACTAGGGAGATGTCAAAAAATGTTATATCCTTTTTGCAACAGATAGCATATAACATTTACACCCCATGCAAATTGTACCACAGCAAACAAATCAGGCCAGACTGGAAGACAGAAATTCAGCAGGAATTGGATCAGTGTTTTGAAATGCAATTCCTGATGGGATCCAACATATGCAGATCTAAATGCACACACATACATATACAGAGTATCTCATTCTGTCTCAAGATAGGAAGGAATAAAAGGAAAGTTTAATTATACTGCATTTGACATTCCCAGAAATTGTGACTTGGTGGTGAAGGTGGGAAGTGACAGACAAAAGTGAGGATGTGAGAAAGAACCATGAGCTCCAACTGTGAACAGTGTTGACTTCACTGTAGTTCTGTACTAGAAACCCATTTCATTTTGTTTCTAAATTCATTATTATTTTTCCCTTCAGTGCCAGTTTCAAGCTATTCAGCAACAGATACTGGTATATTTTCAGCCATAAACTGTTATTACAGGAGATAGACAGGGATGTTCCCATGCTCTGCAACCTGCCTGGGAAGCCACCGAGGTCCTCCACTCTGAGTCCTGTGCTTAAAACACAAGATAGATCCCTTTTTCCCACAGTACTCACAAGCACGGCTACATTTTGCAAATACCTAATTGCTAGAAATAACATCGTTACTTAAAGTCCATGTGGAACAAAATATTTTCCATTATTCCTTTGATGAATCCAGGCATGTGTTTCAAGGCTCCACCTCTGAAGTCTAATAGCTTCTCCATGCCCTACTTAGGTCAGACAGGGCCCTATTCATAGCTCATAAAGGAAGGGAGGATTTACGATCACCCTGACTCCATGGGACGAGCTGCAGGGAAGGCTCTTTCTGTGGGCAGACATGGATCCTCCAGTCCAAATGGTGAGAGGATGCAGGCTGGTTGATGTTGGTTGCTAACTTTTCTTTTGGCTGCAGTTTTGGAGGTAGTAGTTACTCTGGTGGCTTCTTCTTCCCTAGAAGGAAGCCTGGCTGAAAGGCAGCATCAGGGTGTAAAGTGTCCTTCCCTTTGGAGCAGCTTCTCTCAGGATGGGCTGAGCAAAACTGGATGGGAAAATGCAGCTATACTGGTAAAGGGAGCAACATCTAGCCTGTGACTGGCTGTGGGATGGGGCCATAGGCTCAGGGACAGCTGGACAAGAGGTTTGGCACCTGGGGGTTGCCTGTGATGGATGGAGATCATCCAGGGCAATGACACAGGGAACCCATGGCGGGGCTTGCATCGGCAACTTTAATTCTGACACATCAATTTATCCTGTGTTTTGATTCTCATCTCAATATTACTTGAGCTGCTGCAACTGTGTGGCTTAAAAATATGTGAAAATTGACAACAGGATGACAAACAGATTCACAAAGAGATGTCTCTACAGGTCTGGGAGGACACTCTCCCACAGCAGGTAGCTAATGGCTGCCTGTGGCAGTGTGGCACGGCTGCAGGAGTCATCCCTTGTAACCACCAGGAGATGGAGATGGGAACAGATACCACCAAAGCAGTTTTGGCTTCTTGGTATAAATCAGGAGCAGTGGAGTCACTTTCTAAGCATCTACAGGAGGCTACTCCCATTTCAGTCCCAATTTTACATCTCCACTTTCTCAGGTCCCTCCTCTGTTATCCCCAGAGTCTCTCTCTGCTCTGGCTCCTGCTCACTCCTTTCTCAAATTCCAGGTTCTGCCCTTTTATTGCTCTGTCCTCAGTGGCTGTCCTTGCACTTGCCTCCATTACAGATTTAAAATCTGCAACTAGAAATTGGAAGGCAAACCCTAGACAGCTGGGATTCATAATAACTTGCATTTTTAAATGAAAAGTGAACTTGAAACCACATTTTTTGTATTTAAAGGCAGGGCAAAAAGAGCCCTTTCGACTGTTTAAAAACACATTTTGAGCTAATGAGTTTGTTGATATCAACAAACTGGCATTTCTGATGGAAAAAGCCTTGAACAGCTTTAAGACACACATACACAGATGGTTTATATACCACGTAAGGGCCTTAACCAAACGAAATCTCCCCAACAGCAAGACAGGGTTTTTACAAATGGCATTAAATGGATGCTCACTCACCCTTTTATCCCAGATAAGTGCAATGCCTAGTGAAGCATTCAGCTGAAAAGTCCACCTGAAAAGATCATGCCTCTCAGCCCAGCCTACAAGACTATCACGAGCAGAAACTACCTGGAGTGGGCCTCTTTTTCTCCAGGGGATGTATTTCTGTGTGACTTCAGTGCATAGAAATAGCATTGGTCAGGTTAGAGAGAAAGTAATGTCAGGTAATTGTCTCCTTTACCAAAATTGGTCACATTCTCCCCCAGTCAATCTAAATCTGGTCCACATTAAAATGTTAAAAGCCCTGTCTTGAAAAAAAAAAATAAATTATGCATGTGAGTAGATGAAGCAGAAAAGGGAGTCCAGAAGCTAAAGACTTCATTATAATGGCACATAAAAATCACAGAAAAGAAGCAGGAAATGTCAGGAGCTGGCACCCCGGGAGTGGACTGTTTGAGTGGACAGCACTAAGAGGTCCCTGCTGAACTGAACTGCCACCTTCTTGTGCTGGAGGCACTGGCTGCAGAGAAGGAAACACGTCTTGCTAGCACATTCCCTGCTCACTGATCTGCCTTTCAGCACAGGAAACGTATTCCCTCACATTATTTTAATGGCTGTCTTTCAACAGCTCCAAAGTTGTACTATGTCACTAAAATATGTTTATGCAGAGTGAAGTGTGCTTTAGGGCTGTGCATGAATTCTTTGTTATGGGCACTGATTTAATCACAAATTGTCTCTGTTTAATGTTAATAGTTTATGTTCACACAGTTCCTTCATTTGAATGGCTATATCAGGGTTTAGTGAGCTGTCCACGGGAGATCTTTGGGGCTACAGGCACACAGATGAGGCTGTGACGTGTTCAGAGGCACGAGCTGCAGCCATCAGTACTTGTTACTCAATATTTTATCTTGTCAGTCAGGATCTCTGTCATGAGGTAGGTGGCTCTCTGTCCTTACTGCCTTACTGTGCCAGCTGGAAGGGGTTGCTGTTGTCCCATCTCCCAGACAGACACACTTATGGCCATTTACCAGTCCCACAGCAACACTGGGAACCAAACACCCACAGCTCCACCAGAGCTGAGCTGCAAAGCTCTGCATGTCTTAGTTTTTATCTCTTTTATCATCTAGTGTTGGGGCCTACTGCTTATAAACCACATATCATTCTAGTCTGCGTTACAATTGATTGTGACTAATTACTCAAACACTATTCTCAGAAAGCATGTAGAAACTTTATGAATCTGAGCACTTTCATCTGGTTGAAACTGGCCAAGGTATGCACAGGTTTCAGAGGGAACTGACAGCTACACACCTACATGCATGCAGAATTAAATGATACAAATCTTCTTTCTTCAGAAAGCAGCCTAACAACTGTTGTACTGAACAGACAAAAAACCCCAGATGCTGCCATAATTAGATTTACAGGAGACTACATCAGACCAGGTTAGTTATTTCACACAACAGCTGACATAAATGTCCAGTCAAGATGGAATTTCTTTTATCTCTCTATATATTGTGGTCTGAAAGGTCTGGTTGATTTTACCAGCCTTTGGAAGCAAAGGTGTGAGAGAGCTTTAAAACAGTCTCACATAAGGATGTAGGTAGGTTGTTGAGTGTCTGACTCAGCTTCTGGTTTCCTCCCAGAAGCCCTGACCACTGCTTTCTTTACAGGCAGTTGAGTGCACTGGTTAAAAAATTTTATTAAAAATTGTGATGCATCAATCACTGACTTCTGCCAATGACTTACTGTGCAACCTGGTAAAGTCACTTAGACGGGCTCTGAAAAAGAGAAGTGGTCCTACCTCTCAGTGTGCAGAAAGCTCTGCCTCTCAGGGACACCTAAATATTATCCTGTATTATTTTTTCTGTTAATTTGATATTACACAAAAGCTAAGTTTTGCATCTCATGTTTAAAAAATAACTAAGACAAAAGACAGTGAAGGCTCTTGGCTTTTCCTGCTTGGGGCTTGTTGCAGCAGGTGGTCTCCAAAAGGTTTCGAATTCCTGGTGGTCTCAGAACAGGGCTGTAAAGTTAGACTTCTGGTCTCATTATAGGACTTTTTTGCCTAACATAGGGCTTGGCCTGAATCCCACTACTCACTCAACACAGTGTGACCCCGCTGGGCAAATTTCAGTACCACTCATCCAATTTAATGGCTATGGGCTGAGTCGCTTGACCTTAATATTGTCTAATGCAGGGATTTTCATGGGCTGGGAGCAAGCTTGCACAGAATCTGAAATCAATAAACAAGGGAGACTGCTGTTAATTAGTGTTAAAAAGAAGAAGGAGAGATAAATATTCAGATCTCCACACAGCCAGGCATTTTGTTCATCAAATCCTCACGCTGCCAGTCTAAGCCTAACTGGGAATAGACTGCCAGCCCAGTAAAGGTGCACAGGGCAGCTCCAGTCTGCAAAACGCACATGGGGATGGGTGCAAAGCAGACTGGAATTGGATTTGGCAATGTCAGTCTGGGACTGCTTGAAGACAGACCTTTAAAACAAAAGACAGTGCCACCACAAGCTTTCACAGGACCGATGTTGCCTGTGCTGCACGGATGAGGGGAGGACACGGAGTTTCAGCGCTTGTCACTGCTCCACAGGGCTTTGGGAGAATGGAATGACACAGTGCCCTCAATTCCCACAGCCAGAGGCTGGCTGGGCAGCCGGCGCGACAGGGAGAGGCCGGGAGAGGCTCCGGGCAGCGCCGCTGCCAAGGTTATCACGCGGCGCTCTGGGGCTGTGGCACTGGCTGGGGACAGAGAGGTTTCCTTCTGCCCAGATGTTATTACTGCTGTCAGTGGGATGCCCTGAGTGTATGCAAGGCTCACACAACGGGGGCTTGTTTTCCGCAGCCCCTGGGCGCTGCTAGAACCAAAACGTGACGCCTGCTGCTGCGAGGAGGCGTGAGAAAGGAACAGAGCGCCGCGAACCCCCTCCAAAGCGAGCACAGCGCCGTCACTTCTGTCTGAAATGAAAGCCACGTACAAGCAGTCCTTTTTGGCTGTCTCCCAAAGGATTTCTGCAGCTTCCTAGAGAAATGGCCATCGTCAATCTCCTTGGGGCAGCAGGTGCTACACCTTACCTGGCTTTTCTGTGGGGATGCCTTGCCCCAGACGGGTGTGTGGTGCTTCACCAGCAGCAGAACCTCGCTAGATGATGCCGGTTCAGTGCAGGACAAACACATCCAGGGTACCTGAAATGTCTCGCTGCCTGCTGGCATTGAGCACAGCAGCACAGAGCATTTGCCAGATGTTTCGTGTACCTTGAGGGCTGCACCTTTCACTGGAGAAAATCACAGCCAGTACTAGGAGTACCAGGTAGAAGGCATGACCAGCTAAAATTGCTTAGGATAGGACTTTATCCAACACTTTCTGTGATGCTGTACATCTGCTGTAATTACTGCAAAACTAACTGCAGAACTAACACAAACCTTAAGAGATCACGTCCTCTTCCAGACCGTTACTTTTACAACTTCAGCGCAATGCTCATATCTCCCTATACTTCAGAATAGCTTCACCATGGTACAAACCAAACAATTTTATTCCTGCTGGTATGCATTGTTTTGCTTTTCGCTGTCAGATTTAGCCAGGGAGTGAGGCCCCCCAAGACACTCACACTCAGCAGTGACAAGTTCATCTTCCTCTCTGCTACAATTTAGCCTTTTTGCTGATCAACACCCCCCACTTCTGCAGGTTTCCAGCAAAAAAGTCACTGAGACACTTTTCCACTGCGAACAGCTGGCAGTATGCACGGCCAAGTGCTGCCAGACTGGCAAAGAGCATCAGGTCTCCCTAGGGCTGGGGTGTGTTGCTCAGTGGCTGGGTTAACTGATGGCTCACTGGGGTGGAAAATGGAGCAGATTTGTTTCTTGGTGACCTCAGTGAAGTCACTTCTATACTCTGTGCCTCTGTTCTCCCATTTGAAAAAAACAGGGTAATTATCAGGATATCCTTTGTAAATCACCCTGAAGTCTACAGATGAAAAGGCTTAGCAAGAGATATTAGTATTATCACATTCCTCATCCTCGCTTGTCAGTCCATTCATCACCTTCCCCTTCCTCCCAACGCCTCCCAGCACTGCAGGCTTCACCCACATCAGAAGACATAACTCACAACAGCTCAGCTGCTCAGGTGTTGACTTGAAGGCAGGCCACATCAGCACTGTGGTGGGTGCCTGTCCTTGCCCTGCTCTGGTGGCTCGTGTCTCTCAAGGCTGGCACCAACCAGCACTGCCCCTCTACCACCAGTGATGCTGAGCTGCTGATGGGGCCAGCCCTCACATCCCACAAAACAGTGATTTCTTGGGGTCAGAGGAGTTTCCTCTGTCAGAAAAGCAATGCAAAGCACCCCAAAATATCACAAGAATTGACTTACCACCGAGTCAAGGAACCTAATGCAGCACTCGAGCTCGGGTCGAGTCTCACAGAACTGCCGAAAGAGAAGCCTTCCAATCGGCTGCTTTTCACATATGCTGCAGTAATCTCTCTCTAGAGGCAATAAAGAGAAGAAGAGAAGCATGAAAATGAGAAGGGCTTTGCCTTTCGGGTTGTTCAAGAGTCTGAAGCATTGGAAGTGAGTGCAGAACTATGAGACCAAATCAAACCAACTGCCTTCTCCCCACCACCACGTTTCAGGTATCCAAGTAAAAACAGAATTAATGGCTTTAAGACTCAAATAAGAGAGGCTGAACTTTGTAAGCCTGATGTTGGTTAGAAGTCAAGGAAAAGCCATTCAGTTATTAGGAAAAAATAATTTTTTATTTTTCTATGGAAATGTAAGGTGTAAATGCATGCAAAGGTATTGTTTCTGAGAATGTGGGGAGCAAATTACAAGTCCTTGAAATGTGAGTCATATATTAAGGGGTAAACTATGCCTTTTAAAAGTTTCAAAATTTCTGCTATTTACTTGCTGAGAATTAAGGAATGGATGGAGCATATGGCACCTGGCTCATTTCAATTTCACACAGCATCCTTACAGAACTGTATTTTCCCTTCAATGCTGTGTTTAAATGCCATTCCCCTGTGCTGCTGCATCCAGAACCACCACTTGCAGTAAAGTAAAAGGTCCTTTACCCATCACAAGGACTATCTGCAGGAGAGGGCGAATGAAGGGCAAGTGTCATTGACTGGAACTGCACCAGTAAAAATTCCAAGGGCATTGGATATTTTTCTGGTGAGACCAGAAAATCCCCTAGCCTGCTTGGAACAGCAATACTTGCTCGAGACACATTATTCCTCTAGAAGTACACACATGTCAAACAACATACTGTGTTTCCTTAGGCGTTCTTCTCACCACCCTCTTCTCTGCCATATGGCACTTGCTGTTATTATGGAAACAACTAGCTTCTAAACACATAACATAGCACTGCAAACAGACATATGAAACCCACACAAGTTGTCAGTGCCTTGGTTACTTCTCTCTTGGGCCTGGAGTCACTCCTGCAATGTCTTTTATTCCCCCTTTGCTTTGGCCTCCTGCTCCCTTCAGCTCTGTCCTCTCCACAGATGCAGGCAACACGTTTGCCATGGGGGCACCCAGCCAAAGGGTTTGCTCATCACAGGACATGCCCTGGGGACTGTGTTCTGCAAAACCAGGACATCACAGAATCATCACAGAATCATGGAATGGTTTGGGTTGGAAGGGATCCTAAAGATCACAGAGTTCCACCGCATTTGCCATGGCCAGGGACATCTTCCACCATCCAACCTGGCTTGAAACACTTCCAGGGATGATGCATCCACAGCTTCTCTGGGTAACCTGGACCAAGGCCTCACCACTCTGAGTACATCTGTCCTGAACAGAAAATGCTGTATAAGATGTTGGACTTGCTGCCCTGCAGCTGGGTGACTGGTGGGCAGGAGTACCCAAAGCTGCTCTTCTAAGAGGAAGGAGGGAGCTTGTCCAGTACTGCACCTGTGGCAGGTATGTCTGTATTTCAGGAACTGGTCCCTGAAGCACTTACAAGGTGGTCACTGGAGACATAGGTTGAGGCTAACTGGATACTGCTTTTAATTCAGTATGCTCCTGCTCTGGTCTGGTCTTCTGAAGCAATTTGGAACAATGTACCAACACCCCAAGAAAACTGGCATTGCCAGTCAATTTTGAGTCAAGATATCACTCAATCTATTCAAAGACTGCAATGCTTTGATAATCTCTCACAAATAAAACTGGATGGAAATCACAATGTAAATCCTAACTTGACCTCCAGTCTAGCTAAGTATCAGCAGCAACCCCATGGCATTGGTTTGTTTGCATGAGCTGGAGCCTTCAGCACGGAACACGACACAGATATGTATGGCAAGAAAGCCAGCGGGCTCCCTGGAACCTGGAGCTGCCTTGAGGGTGTCCTTGTGAGTGGTACAAGCTTGTGCTGCTTGACTGAGTAGCATTTTTTTAGTGAGAAGGTAACTGCTGAAGGGATGTGCAGTGCTAAGAAACACACACAGTGCTAAGTGGAGGAGTTAGGAAAGAGCCTGAGCAGATCAAAACAGCAACTCACAATGTCCCAGAGGCCAGCTTGAAGCCTGAGGCTGAGCAGCTCAGGTGAGTTCTCCTGGGAGGTCTGGAAGTTTAACTACATCTGTTTGATGATGTTTTCTGCTATCTTGGCTAACTCTTGTGAATAAAACATACACCCTGAATACCAGTAGCACACAGCCTGCTCATGGCAGGCCTCAATTCTTCCAGAAGCCCAAACCCACAGCAAACTTCCTCATGTTAAACAAGCAGTGCAAAGACTGTGACTGTCTGAATTTGTAGCAGAGTATAAAACAGAAAGGAACAAGCACTTTAATGAGCTGGTTTGCTCTCTATTTTCTCTTGTGCAGCACTGTTTGATGCACAATGACAATGCTTGTTGTACAAAATGAAGTGAATTTATCAGAGTTATGACATGATGACACTCACTGTAGCAGAGGATGATCTTCTAACAAAGGGGCCAGTGATACCAGCTAAATTAGTGTGCAAATTGCACATCCATGGCTGTACTTTATAGCACAGAAGGAAAAGAAAACGAGCAGTCAAATACTATGAAATATGTGGACAAATGCAACATAAAGAAGACATGAGCACACACTTCTTCCTATGATACAGAACTTGGCCAACATGTGAGAAAGGTAACCTGTTTGTAATGAGGAAAAAGGAAATACCAGAAATAATCTCTGAAAACACAACAGGCAGAGTAATTCCCCGGAGCCTTCACTCCTCCGTCATGTGCATGCAACTGCTGGATATACCAATACAGACAATAAGTACATGATGAAAACACTTTCATTCCTTATAAGTGAAACAAACTATTTTCTTAGGCCCTGATCTTGCCATTGGCCTCACTAAGTCAGCTAAAGGAGTCTGTGCTCAACTAATTCTTGGGATGCATGGGCCTGGAGTGGGCTAAGAAAGAAAAACATCTCTCTGAGCTGAAGCTGAAAAAAGGAGTGGATAATTTCACTATAGTAAAGAAAGCAGGAGTGTTTTAACAGTGTGCTACACCCCAGAGACCTGACTGAAGCACCCCGAGCCGTGCTCACGAGCTGCTGCAGGAGGGGAAGGGATGGAGAGGCAGGCAGGTACCACAGCCAGGGGCTCTCTTGGGCTGGGGCTGATCCTCGTGTCGCTCTCGGTTCGCCTGCCAGTAAAAATATCCATCCAGTTTCAAAAGTTTAAAAAATAGAAGGAATGATTTCCTGAGGAAATGGAAATGTTAAACACTTGGAAGTGAAACCATATGCTTATGATGATGAAGTGTAACTAAAAGAGCTCTGAGAGTGATATCTTTGGTAGTCAGACCCTCCTGCTTCAGCGCAATCCTGTTTAACACCTGCAAAGTCACCCAAAACAGGGGTGAAAAGCTGGGTGGGTCAGAGCCCTGGGAAAGCAGACACTTCTTACTGACGCCAAACTCTTTATTTAGAAAATATCACTGGCAAACTACATGCACATGCAAGTGAATTCTTTATCTTCCTGACAGACTAACAACGCAGACTAATATGGAAAAAGTATTGCATAAAATGCCATCATAAACATTCATAAGATAAAGATAAATAATGTTTATTCTAAATGCTACTGACTCATTTTCCCCTTCAGAACTTATGTACTGAAATACTAATTTCTTAAGAGCATCCAGCCCCTAGAACATACCAAAATAGTTACACCTGCATACAGATAACGCCATCACTATTCAAAGTCTATGGCTAAATTTGTTCCCCAACAGATACTCTGGCTAGGTTCTGAAAAATATCTGAGCACATGCCTAGGTAAAATAGTCTTATTAATCAAATTTCATACTGATCAAACCCTACCACTGATGAAGTGAAAAACACAACACAAAGTAATGAGGAAAGCTGCTGACAACAAAATAGCTGACTTTCAATTAAAATAGGAGAAAATCTAATATCTGAATTAGATAAAAACTTCCCTGTGCTTTGTGAAGATTTTTTTTGTCTTAATTTCCCATTTTAATACTTTGCATGTTTTGGCTGGCTCAAAATGTCACCTTAGCTATTTTGGAGATAAACAGTGGTCTGCAGAGAGACTGGGCCCCCCCTTCTCTTTCACATTTGCAAAATACCTGTGGGTGTTGACGGGTTAGTGCTGAACTACAAAACTGGGTGATGATTCTTGGCTGAAAACCAGCCTCCTCTGATATTCAGTGTCAACTGCAGGTGTCTAAGTGAAAAGAAAAAAATAAAGTTGCAGAAAGTTGTACTTCTGCAACTCATCCTGAAGGGCTGCTAACCCAACCCCTGCAATGAGCTGGTGAGGCTTCCTCCAGCAGACATCTGTGGAGAGGGGTGAGCTTAGTTTAAATTTCATTTTTCAAGTCTACAGATGCCAGGAATATCTTTTTGGCTTTTTGGTCATTACTGGTGTGGCCAATGACTGCACTTCTGTACTATCTAAGAAGTAGCATTTTATTTTCCAACATACTGAATCCCAAAAGAAGATATTTCAAAGAAAAGCACAGAGAATCACTAAGAAGACATGTACCACATGACTGCACAGGAACATTTGGACTTGACCTTTGGATCTCTGCTATCCTTGGCATTAAATCAGCCTGGATTAAAACTGAGTAAGATCCAAACGCAATGTAATTCTGCTGTCTAAAAAAAACAAGAACAAAAATAAACAAAACAAAAAACCCCCCACCAACAAAACCCAAGAAACAACAACAACAAAACCCCACAAACAAACCAAACTAATCCTCTTTAACATCTGGAAAACCCAAAGAGGATTCACGAAGACTTAATTGTTCATTTCCTGCTCATGCTCAATGACCCAAGAGAAGAACTCATCTTCCCTTCCTCATTCTTTTTCTTTAAGGTGAACAAAGTCTTTCAGATGTTATCCCAAGTCCATTATTTGTCTGCTGCTCTCTTCCTCTCACCTGCTTTGGTAAAAAACAACAAACCCCACACAAAATCAGTGGAAAAAAACCATTCAAATACGAAGGAACCCTCAGTCCCTACATTCAACCTGGACAACAAGGAGAGGCCAGCAATCAGCTCCTAAGACTGCTGGCACACCAAAAGTAAAACTTTCTTTTTCCAAGGGCTAAAGCAATTCTCACTATCCTGAAGATGGGTGGAGACTTCAAGCTAGCATGGCTCCCTCTAACCTCCCTCCTCCATCAGACTCAAGGGTTATGGTGCTAAAAGTGATCCTAACTAGCCCAGTCCAAATCTAACCTTATTTTTTCTCCCATGTCTGCTTTCTTCATGCAAGCTCCCTTACAGGGGCACATAATGAAAAGGAGGACAAAGGCAGCAACTAAAAGCAAGATGCAAAAATATGCAGCACAACTGAACTAAACAGACTTTCACAGCCCATCATACACTGCACTTGTAGCAATTTCCTTCTTTTTGTCAAGAAAAGACCAAAGCCTTCAAAGTTTGCAGAATTGTTTTGAGTACTAATGGAAAACAAATTGCACCTTTAAACACTGAATAACCCCATTGAGAGCTATATTAATATAAATGTATTTTTCATTTAGAACCAGTAAGTCTAACACTGGTGCTTATAAGGATGTCTTATAATTTACTGCTGCTCTTTTCCAGCCAAAAGTGGAATTACCACTGTCTATGTATTAACTTAATAAACAGCATATACTAAACTGCCTAGTCTTTCAGGCTGATGAAAGTTGCTTCTTATCAAAGGATCCTTTGTGGATGCTTTAAAAGGATTTAAATTGCTTTGATTGCATTATTAACAGTGTCTGTGTTGCTCTTGTATTCCAGAATAATCTGGAAAGCTGGAACATCAGCTCTTGCATTCTACAAAAGATGGTTTTCCATTTCTATTAAATATGCTTCAATACAAAAGATAATCCTTGTGTTGAAAAGCAAGACCCCAAGATGGGCCATGTTAACACTTCTGCAGACCCACTTATTATGTTCTTGTTCTTAGTTTTCAATGGTTTTCAGCACTGGAGATGTCATAACCAGTCAGTATTTCATGAACTTTGCTGGAAACTCATGTACTCGCAGTGAAAAACATATCAGGTTTCTCTCTTTGAGAAACAGAAAATATGGGACAATTTCTGATAAAGAAACATGGATATTGCTGTTTAAGCTGTAGAACCTGACCAAGTACAGTAACGTAGAGAGGGATCTCTTTTTCATGGTGCCTACTTGGGAATGTTGCAGGAATGGGTGGAAGCAGCAGGAGGGAAGGGAAGTTTCTTATTCTTCTTGTCTGTTGTTTTCTGGGGTTCAGTGTTTGTTTAGTTTGGAGTGGGGTTGTTTTGTTGTTGTTTTGGGGGAGGGTTGTTTTAAAATTGAAACCTGTTGTTTTGATGCTGAGGACTTCTTTTGCCCTGTCTTCAGCAACACATTTAAAAAGTGAGGCAAGCCAGATGGTTAGAGGACACAAGACAGGAATAAAAATGTCACATTTCGGCTCATTCAAAAATTCCTAGAAACTGTGGCAGTAAGTCGTGTTATAAAAGCCTAATACAAGCATCCAGGCTCCCGTGGGAATTGAGTTACCAGTACAACTAATATTCTGTGCCCTGCAGACCTCAGTGGCATGCTGTATTCATAAAATGGGGCTAAAGGCACTGCCTCTCCTCAAAGCAGCATGGCCAGAATAAGTCCATTAAAGTGTGTGAGCCCAGAGAGCTGCTGGATAGCCCTGTGGCTCCTTGCTATTTACTTGCAACGCAAACTCCCGGAGCGGAAATTCAGTCCAAGAGAGCACAGCGGAGCCTTTTTATGCATTAACCGCTACACTGCTCCATAACTTCACCTGGCACTTCACAGAGATTAAAAATGACGACGTAGCCTCTGTCTTAGAGAGTGTTTATCTTGGCAGGTCCAGAGCCGTGCAGGTGCTGGGCAGGAATTCTGAAGCCAAGGGCTGTGATGAAGTTCTCTTGCTGGTGGTAAAAGCACACCCTCTCTCTAACCATAAATTTTTCATCTGCTTTCTTTATTTTTAATAAAACACGGAAATTGTTACAACTCATGACAAGAAAATGGCTTGATTGATTCCTCATTCTAAACACCAGCTCGTCCTGGCCTGCAGTTCAAACCAGCTCTTCATGGCTGTAGAAAGCTCATGACCTAACATATGAAGTCCTGGGGGAGAACACATTTTTTGGCCTTAGTTGATTTTTTTCCTTTGAATTCAGGACCTTCTACAAAAAACTCGGAGACCCTCTTCTATGCTGTTACAGCAAGCATTGTTCTGGCACTGACTATCCAAGTTTAATTAATTAAAAATACAAATGCAATCAAGCTTACTTGAGACAATGGAATTACCCCAAACTGGTTTTAAGTCCTGCCAACATAATTTTCTCTGCTTGTCAGCTGTCTTTTTTAAAACAAACAAAATTTAATCTCCTGATCATCGAACATCTAATGTAATTATTCAAATGCAGACAGTGTTTGCTTTGTATAACTTTCCTTATTTCCACTCTTTTCATAGTATTCAGCTAGAGGGATAAACTCCACACATCACAGCAGCATTACACAGAAGATGGAAACAGTCCAAACTTTGGCAATGGACCAATAGGAAAAAAAATGTTTGGAGAGAATTGTAACAGATTCGTAGTTAAATACACTTCGGTGATATATATGGATCTCCTGATTTGTTTTTTGAAAGCAGCTGTATTGAAGCTTTGCTCATGGAATTCTATTTGAAAGTCAAATCCCACAAACAGTTGCATAAATATGTTTGCACAAGTACTTGAACCAGAACGCGTATGTGGCTTTGTTGACTTTGGACAAAGATTTTGGCAGGAGGGATGACAACCCACCCACCCTTTTTGTAGCACCAGCAGGAGGATCAAATGAGATCCTGTGAGCTCAATATAGTCACTGTACAGAAAAACATGAGTGGGATCCAGAGCCTGGGGAGGGACCCTCAGATCTCTCAGAGGAGACATTTGGTCACTCAGACTTGTGCCAGGAGCACAGAGAGATGGAAAAGAGAAAATGGTCTGCCCTGAGACCAGGCTATTTGCCAGTGGAAGACAAATTGTTATCCTAACAAAATCTGAGTTACTCTGCTGAGTTATTCCAGTCTTCCCTCAACATTTCTGGTATCTTCTAGAAGTTACTTGTTCAGGCAACAGCATCCTTTCCATATGGGTCACTGAACCAGCCCTGTGTTCAAAAGCAGACTGCAGATATTGCAGGGTCAAGAGTAGGTTCAGCTGGAGAAGATGGAGCTTGCCATTAATGCTTGAGCCTCTTTAACTCACAGAAGCAAAAATATATATTGTTGTGTGAAGTATGCTGGGAAAGACAACAAATAATTGCTACAAATAATGAAGGCAATCTTTAAGCCTGGTGAAATCACAGAACTGCAGAGTATTCTGAATTGGAAGGGACCCACAAGGATCATTGAGTCCAAGTCTTAAGTGAATGGCCCACACAGGGATTGAACCCTGGTGTTATCAGAACCACGCTGTAACCAACTAAAATGTATGGAAAGATTCCCATCAATTCCACTGGGTCTTTGATCAGACCTGGTTTTTCCACCTCTGTCAAGCACAATTTACATGAATAAACCACTCAGTCTGTCTCTCAGTACTGCATGACAGTGGAAATGCACGCACCAGGATTAATCGCCAGGAAATCCGGATTGTGAATGTAAAGTGGGAATATTTTAAAAGCTTCTTTTTAGCTGAAATTGTTAGGCACCATGTTCTTAAACGCATCCCTTCTTTTGCATTTGGCTGCCAGTTAGAACAACAGTACACAGAAAAGGAACAAAAAGCAACAAAGAGCAGGGAGACAGACTGACTAGCTGGGAGACAGACAGACGGGCAGGTGTGTTATGCTTCTGGTCAAAAAATTCACATTTCTAGTAGCAAGCTGGTTTCCATTCCCATAAATTACACTTGAAAAGCACATACCCCTGGATCAATGCCTTTGTTGAGGTTTCCCAAGCCCAGTGTCTTCGTGGCTAGTCACAAAGGTATTCAGGGCATAGTGGGCTTCCAAACTACTTCACATTGATCACAGAAGATGCACCACCACCAAAAGTTCCCAGCATCTTGATGTGGTACTTGTGCAGCCCCAGGGGAAGGGCTGCCCACACCATAACCCTGACTACCACCCTGGCTAGAAAAGGAGTTTGTCTTTGTCTAATTAAATGACTTTCAACAATGTCTCTGTGGGAAGGCCAGAGGAATGGAAAAAAAAATCCCTCAAAGAAATATGAAAGCTCACCTCAGAAATGTTCTGGGAAATGTGGGGAACAAACACTTGGTTGTTCTCATTTTGTTCTGCTTTGGATGGGCATGACAGAACTGGATGATTTTTTTATTTGAGACTTTCATGTCCATTCTGAAAGATTTTAACCAAAGTACCAAAATTTTTTTTCTGTCTAGTGCTGTTATTTACACTCCTACCTAATCACATCCTGGGTAACACACACACTGAAAGAAAATTTCAGTAGAAGTTGCAATTTGAATGTTTAAGGTTATGAAATCTACAGAACTGCTGCTGTTGTACATAGCACAAAATAAACACCTCGATTCCAGGAAACTAATGGAGACATCTTGTGAATCACTTTCTTAAGACGAAAAGACTTCTGCAAAACTACTCTTTGACTTCTAAACTACAGGTAGAAACTGAAGCAGCCAACAAGACTAAACTTCCACCAGGTCCATAAAAATGCAGAATGCACAGAGCCACCAGCCCAGTCACCCTGTGAGTGCATATTTAAGCAGCACACGTTACTGACAGGCACATAATAAAGCTATTCACGGGCATTACTTACTCTGCATGCTGTTCAATAGTCATTGCAAGCCCTAAGCATCTCAGCCATTTTATTAATTATTCCTTTAGAAAAATACTAGATGCTCTTAGTTGCTACTCCATTGCTAAATTTTCTTGGGTTTTTTCCTCCAATTTTTCTCCTGATGTTTTGAAACCTCAAACTTCATGTACGACAAAACTCCACACTGGTGAAGTTCCACTTATTTTATAAGTGTTTGTCAATCACAACCTTTAAAAAAATTGCAAAATAAGCTCAACCACCAACCTAAATAATCAGAGAAAATAATACACTGAAAAGCATAATCAATCCTCACCAATTTTAAGGGTATCACTGACCTGTGACAACACTGCTAAATTACCACTTAACTGGACATTTTGTTCACCTACAATTGGTTTATTTGTTATAATACAGATACTTACTTTGCCTTGGTTTATATTGACAGGCTGATTTCACTGCCTGCTGAGTGACAGCCCCCTCTGAGTGGGTGTGAAGGAGCTGAGCTGCTGAGTAAAATTGATACAAGAGGTGGAAAAGAAATTTTAAAGTCATTTAGAAACCCCAAATACACTGAAAGGAACTTATGCAAGAGGGGGATTGCCAATGGAAAGTATTTTTTTCTCCTGCTTGACAGAAGTCTGCAGTACCAAGGGTTATTTTGTACCAAATTATTGTGATGGATGCAGAGGGTGTGGCAGCTGGTGTCCAGCCACAAACTCTATGAACAGTCTTACTTAAGTCTCAAAAAAAAAAAAAAAAGCAATTTTAAAGAGAACTTCCACTTTATTCTTATGAAAACTGGGTTGCCATATGTAAATTACATGAGAACTTTTGCAGTTTTAAAGGTTAGTCTAATATTTGCATTTTTTTCAGTTTATCTCTTTTTTTCCTGTTATTTCACAGTTTAGTTTCACACTGTCAAATGAAAAACATCTTACCCTTGAAGTGTTTTTTTCCTCATAACATTTTGTTTCCTAAATTTCAACAGATAGACACAAATATTCAGCAACACAAAATAATGGTGCTCAGATCTGAAAAACAAGAAGCCCAGACTATCACCATCAAAGTTACTGAAAGAATCTCAGCAGACAGCAGACAAAATTAACAGGAACTTCAACTAGGGTTGCCTACCTCTTAAGTAGTGACATGGTTTCAGATGCTGACAACATATTTAGACATTTTGGTTCTTACTTGGAAGAAGATACTTCAACATCCCCTTGTACTACATGTTAGATCTGAAAAAATACATGAATATCTGAGATCCTAATGCTTGCCTGGTGTTCTCCAGCACCCTTCCAGCCCAGTGCTGACTCACTAAGACAATGTTTTCTTCAAGGATATCAACAGGACATCTGCACACACTTCTTTGTGTGTGCAGAGTATCATAATGAACTCCACTGAAATCTAATCTGATTATCTCATAAACTGCTATACAAGAGTGACACATGGCATGGAGTAGCTCTAGTGTTGTAAGAGCAGCATCACAACTAGATGCTGTTAATCCTTTGAGAAACCTGTTATTCTACTCAAGAACGTACAGGGAAGTGGGATGGATGAGGCTAAAAAAGAACTCTGCAACAGCGCACATTGTCTTTTACCAGTTGGGTAACACTACCTTCTCTGTGTGAAGCATCAGCTCTGTGTCTCCAAATGTGAAGGGATGCTCAGAGATGGGGTAAAAGATCACTTATGGGGCAGCCACTTAGATCTGGGGTTCCCTTTTCAATTTTACCAAGTAGAGTAGCCTCTTGTCCTTATAGCTTCATGCTGACTTCCAGACTGGGTAGGGTAGATGTTGTATGTGGCTTTCTGGTGCTCGGATGCTTAGAGCAAGCTGTCATTTCACCAGTAGTATTCTGTGTCTCATATGCACAGCTAGACTGCTCCTGTTGCTTCATCAGTCAGTGCAACAGCTGCTGGGAGCAGCTCACCAAGTATGGAAGCCAAGATTGCCATGAGCAATTACCCCTTTAGAGATGTGCGGGTTCTCCTGTGAAAGTGAGTTGTGGGAACACTAAATACAGTGAGTTTGGCTAGAAGAGAACCATCAGCTAAAGGTTAACAGCTACATTCCCAGGACTGAGGTACACTGTCTTCTGGGTCCTCAGACCAGGAACTGTACAGAAGACAGGGATTTCTTCTTCAGCAGACACATAAAATGTACTTCTGTGAAGGGAACAAGGGAGAAAGGGTGGAAAAGAAGAGCCACGTGGCTGATCTGAAAGGAGAGCATGCTTGCAACGACACTGAAACATTAGAGACATTGTTCAAGTGCAGTTCATCCTTGCAAAAATATTATCCTCGTCTCAATGCCAAGATCGGTAAAAGTGTGGGCTACTTGCCATGGAAGTGCTGGGTATTTAGGCTAGACCTGTGATGGGGCTTATTTACTCTCTGTGCCCAACGTTTCAGACACACTCAAGTGTAGTGTTCATGTCTTGGCAGAAACTTCTCATTCATGCATTTTCTCCTGGTCCCCTTTGAGGAGTCTTCCTCCTCCGACATTGCAGTGGTTGAAATTTCATTGCTTGCTGAGAAAACCAACACTGATTAATTTCATCCTACTTGCATGGAAGAGGTAAAGTATGCAGGTCTCTAGCCAGGGACAAGGAAATCCCTGCTGCTTACATGCCACATTGAATAAGCAGCCCATGGTTGAGGCCATTGGACTTCAACAGTCTTCATTCCACCCGCAGGAAAGAAGCAATTATCCGTAGCAGCATGGGGAGCAAACAGGAAGTAATGCAACACATTCACTTTTGATTACAGAATATTTTTTTATAAGACACAATATTCCACAAGGAAGAATTCAGCGTTACACTGACGCACCCCAAATTATTAAAGGAACGTGATTGAGGTTGCAAAGTTAAGCCTCAAAACCTAGCAAAAACCTAAATTAAAGTTGCTGGTGCAGCCTGAATGTCAGTCCTCACTGTGTGTGCATTCTGGTACAGTCTTTAATTACATCACTGCAAACTGCCTTTCCCACAGGACCTTTGCCTCATTCAATGCACAGAACGGACAGTGCTTACTTAATGAGCAGCTATTCAGTATTTCGTTCTCTCCTCTGGTTCAGTGTGTGGCCCTAGACTGTATTTACTGCACACCAGTCAGGCCTGCTCTGAGGACAGAGTGATTCATTTCCCCACAGACCCTTCTGTGACATTCTCCACTGTAGCCTTTGAATACTTCAAACGCATTCATGGCTCTATTTGCACCTCACCTCTGGGAGACAAAGAGTCCAGTTTTACAGATGGGGAACCTAAACATCTAAGGATTAAGGTAAAAAGGATCCACTTAATGGGGCAACTTGATTTTCTGTGTATTTAACTCTGTATGCCATTCTCTCTGTCCAAGGCCAATCTTCCATTTCCTTCAGTTGTAGATGGTAGTAACTGACATCCAAAAATCTCATGGCAGCTTCTCAGAAAACAAAAAAAAGCACAATTAGACGCCAACTGTGAAAAACTCATTTCAAGTCACTTGCCTGTCATCACATAGAATGTATCTCTGTCCAGTTCTCTAGTGTGCTGTTCAATTGCTTTGGCTATGAGACCATTTTCTTTGATGCTGTAAATCCCCATTTAAATTTACCACACACCTTTTACCTCATGCAATAACTGAGCCAGTCATTCTATCCTCCTTTATTAGACAACCCAGTTCCACACCCATGCTAATTCAGACTTTTGAACTGAATACATTAGGGCCCATGGGGAAGAAAATCAAGCATTTGATATATACAGAAATATAAATTTAAGCTGTATGGACAGCCTTAATTAAAAATTCATTTTAGGTGATCATTGTTTTAACCCTTTTGGGGTTTTTTTATTGGCATATTTAATTTCCTACGTTTTTAAGGAAGTGGAAAATAGGAAAAAAATTGCTGTGTACCAACAGAGAATGTCTTCTTCTTCAGTAAGAGCTTACACAAAAGGCTGGGAACTTTGAACAGACAACTTGAAGAATGTCCTTTTACCACATCTTTTCCTGAGCTTTTTCCTAAGTTTTCTTTGAAACAAACTCCATCATGATGACACTGATACTGACAGCTATACCAGAAGAGCTGAAACAAGGATGTTTCAGAGTATCTGCTTGTGCTGCTGGGAGCTGGCAAAGGAGCTGTCAATTGTGTTAACTAATCATCCTCAGTTCTAGAGTCTCTGTGGACTGTGGTTCCTCATTCTTTTCACCATCCCTCCCTGACTTTATGCCATCTTTCCCAGCAGTACTGCTCCTCCATTCTAGTTCCCCTAAAAGGAGTGAGTCTCCTCCACTTCTACAGTCAATCTCAACCTTTCCAGACAATGGGTCCCAAATCCCCTATCCATCTGATCCCAGGACTTGTCCTGCACTGGAAAGATAGTATGCAGCAGTGCAAGGGGGACTTGGTTTTACTGTATACCAGCAGCTCTACAACAGCTCTCCAAGTGGACATCCTTTGGGAGGCATCTGCAAGGACTTTACATCTCAGTCTGAGGCATCTGGTTTCCTTCACTGGAGGGAAAAGCCTCAATATGGGATGCATCCCTAAAATGCATCCTAGATGGTCTCTTTAATTTTTGACTGAGAATGTACAGGTAGATGAGTTGCAGCAAAACACTGTTAATCTTTGTGAACTCCCTCAGCAATGCAACTGACCTCTTCTGAAAGTGGAATAAACTATCTCACACTTAGCCTGGATATTTAAGGAATACCTATAGTGGTGTTAATTCACCAGTGCTCAGTCACTCAGTAGGCTGATGTTTCTTTGTCCTTCTGATTAGGCTCCCACCTGCAGTCTGCTACTTTCGACAAAAGAAATTTTAGAAAGAAAAAAAGAAAAAAAAAATTAAGAAATAAAAAAAAAAAAGAAAAAAGAAAATAAAATGTAGCAAATAAGGCATCCAGTATGGAAAATTCAGTCTACATAACCTTGGCAAAATCTTAATCTTATAATGTGCAATATCAGGCAATTTTAATAATGGATGGTGCTACTCAGCCCACTAGTAACAGCAACCCTTACTCAGGAGGTTTGGCTTTGAGAGAAGTGTTGTTATTATTTATTATGTGTTACAGGGCCAGTTCTGTCCTGTCTGCTGATGTTTTAGGACCTTGACCTGTGAGTAGTCCCACTGAATGCTGAAGCTTGACTGAAAAACTCAGAGGATGCTATCTTTGAGGGTTATATGGGAATCAAAATATAAGGAGCTTCTTTTTCAGAGTAATTTTTTTTCGGCCTAAATAGATAAATATAAAACAGCAGCAGATGAGGAAAAAGAAGAGAGACTGCATAAGAGAGAGACTGTACTCATGCAACGTTTTGCACAATTTTATTATTTTTAATAATTAAGCATCTCTATTGGCTTATCAGGGATTAATATTACCTTACTTTCCTTGAATTCCATTTAGTTTTTACATTATGCATATTCCACATGAGCGCTCTTTTCTCTCAGTATTTCTGGCACCAATATGAGCCTCTTTGGTAAGGACTCATAAGGTTATGAATGTCTGGACAGCCTGAGTAATGAAAGGCCATTTGGGGCCGAACCATTGACCACAGCTTCAACTTGGCAGGAAGCATAAAATATAAAATGTAAATTAGGTACTAATAACCCATTTTTCTTCTAAATCCTTGGTGCAGATACACAGCATGAAGTGCAGATTATGTTTTGAGAGAGATTTCAGAATAATTTGCAGTTAAAAATATTGTATAGGACCTTGTGTTGTGGCCTCAGAAGAGACTGAATTGTGAGTTGTTGCTGCAGCCCTTGAACCCACTTCAGTCAATGGAAAGTTTCATTGGCACCTGGATTTGTTGCTCTGGGTAGCTGCCTAGCTACCAGCAAAACCCAGCACATAATACTGTCATCAGGGAAAGAGGAATGTGCAGTCCAGCAAGCAAGACATGCATGGAAAAGTACGTTTCTCCCAGCATGTTTTGCAATCTCCATGCTATTCCCTCCCCATCTTCCTTTCCACTGATCTCATCTGTGGAGATGAAGTCAAGAAGAAAATTTAGGAAGTACTTGCATGGCAACATCACTTTACTGCCTGTGCATGACCAGCATCAGCCTTAACACAGCTTTGACCCTCTGAACGGGGCCAAACCCGTGTGAAAAAACAGACGTACAGCTCCACTATTTCTCACTCAATGGATTCAAAGGCAACTTGAGGTTGGTTGGGCATGTTTAGTCCACATGTGAATTTACCATTAAAACTGTGGTCTTGGATTCTGCTAAGCAAGCAGCAGTGTGCATTAAACTGTTGGAAAACAGAGCTACATGTTATGCAAGTTACAGCACAATATTTCTGTTGTGCTATTTTCAAAACACATACAAAGACATGTTCTTCATGTGTGAGCTCCAGCCTCCAGCTGCATTATGTAAGAAGGCTGGAGCCATCAGTTCCCCTCCTAGAAACCTTGTTCTTGTTCTGTTTGCTGCAAACCAACTATAAGGAAATGACCAGCTTTTATCTTTTTCCTCTGGGCCCAGGACTAGCTAAAAATATAACCTGTGGAACAAGCTTCTTGAATTAATTATTCTTCAGGTAAAAGTAAAATGGCCCTAATGAGATCTCTAACTGCTTCTCTACCTCATGGCACACCTCTTTTTTAGGTGAAAACTGGAATCTTGATAATTTTCAATAGGTCAGTACACCTGACTTACATAGGTCTACAGCTCAGTAATTTCTACTATTCTTTACACCTAGAAAAATCAAATAAATACCTGGGTTTGGCCTACAAAGAGGGAGAATCTGTGGCTACACCACTGATACAAGACTTAAAGAGAAGACAGGAGTAGATCTCTTCTCCACCCTAGCTGGAATGCCTGCCTCAAAAATCCACTGGAGAAGCAAGGCAGGGAAAGTGAAATTGTATCTCCTCGTTCACTCTTCCTGTTATTAATTTGTAGCATTATTACCAATAAAGATTATTTTACTGAGCTAATGCCTAATCATGGCACAGGACCAAGAACATATGGATGGGAGCATGCTTAGCACTGAATAAATACAGAAAAATAAGGCAGTCCTACCCAGTGAGTGGAAAGGTTTAGAGAATATGAATAAATATTCATTGCTTTTGGATGCCTGTCAGAGATGCCTTCCAAGTCTTCTCAGGTTCAACCACCACTATTGATGTAGCAAAAGAGAATCATGACTTAAACGGGTAAAGAAGGAGACTCCTAAAAACACACATTCTGGTGAAACAGAAACAGACTAAACAAGCCTCTTGAAGAAATATGTGTTTGAGAAACTACGCTCATTTAAAAGATCTGTTGTTTTATCCTTCACCCACTGTGTGGACCTGTGGTGCAGCAGCATGCTGGAGCATACATCATGTGATAATTCAGGGACACTAATGCTGCAGGAAAAGCAATGGTACTGCAAGAGCAAGAAAATAAACCTTGAGAGTACAAGGAAAAAAAGAAAAAGAATCCACAAGGTCTGGTCTAATGCACGCTATCATTATTAATGTGAATCATGACTTTGTGGTCCTCAGAGGAGAGCTGATGTGCCTCTCCATAAAGGAAGTCTTAAGGGTATATACATTACTAGCAAAGGACAAGTACCACAGTTTCCTCTCATATAATGATCCAACAGTGGCCTTTAAATGAGCAAAATATAAACAATCAGGCTGGAATTTGGCCAAGACACTACATTTAACATCTTACTCCAAATAAGAAATGCCATACAGGCTGCAGCATCCAAGCACAGCAGAGATAAGCTAAAGCAAAAGATGTCAGCTGATAATCCCCCTCATAAGAAAGTACATAGACCAGAATTTACAGTCCTGGGCAACATCAAGTGTTAAGTTGACCCTGGCTGCAACTGCCAAATGTGGTAGAGCACTAGGAGTACATTTGTTCTGGATGACAGCAAACGTCTTTTTCCTTGGAGTGTCCCAGGTAAGTCCCTCAGGAAAAAAGAAACAACTGTCTGTAAAAAGCCTCTTTTCCATCCTGTTCCATTGGCCAGCTTCCCCTGAGTGTATCATCGTGCTCTCAGATGAACTCACTCCTAATATGACGACAGCCTCCCTATTTTTTGGATGTCAGACTTTAAAAGAGAGGAAATTTGGGTGTTTGGAAGGTTGTCACCCTATTCTCTGCCAAAGACCAGGAGAATTTTCTTTCTTCATTTTTTTAAGAGTGGCCAAACCACTTTTAAATCACACATTCAACATAGTGAGTATGGCTGACTTGCCTTACTTTCCCCAAAATCAATCTACACTGTTGAATGACAGCAGCTTGTGCAAACATTGGCAGGAATTCAGCAAAGACATGACAGAAGGAAGACATAAAATTTCCAGCACAATTAAGAAAACTGGTTTTGGTTACTCTCATCAATCAAGACTGATTAGATCAGTTAGATTGGCCAGACCTGACTCTAGTATGGAATAATCTGCTGGCATCTCTCACAAATTATATTTTGACTGAATAGACCCAAGACTCCTTGCCTGTTTAGGTGCCTGTGTTGACTAGTCTGATTTTATCCATTCTGTCACCTGGTCCTACCCTTGACACAGCCCTGTGGAAGGTACTGTAATACATTACTGAGATAATTCCCCTCTTCATCCATCACTGTTAAAAGTTTTACAAATGTTGCAAGAATTCATACAAAGTCCATTGATTTCAGTGGGAACTGTGATACCATGGAGCTCTCCAAATCAGATAATTCATCTAATTAAAATTGCTTGCTTCTCTTTTTTCACAATTCAGCGTTCTCATGAGATATTTTTACTTGTGATCTTCATCAGTTCGTTATCACATTTTCCTATATTCTTCACTCTAACCTTCACATAATTTTCTGATTAAATAAGTGAAATCACCTGAAACAGACCTGACCTTCAGCATGTACTCAGAGGGGCCCAGTGGTATTGAAAAGCTCAGTAAGCAAGGCAGGGCTTTAAAATTTCCATGTAGGTATCCATATTTCAGTTGGAATTTATCTCAGTTCCTCGAAAAAAAAAAAAAAAAAGAAAAAGAGTGGGGGAAGACAGTAGGAAATCACTGATTAATGAACTCTGACTTTGTTACCACCTACAGTTAAGATAGAGACCACTTTTTATTTCCTACTTCTTGTTTCTGGGATCACATCGTATCTCACAGCTCTACATCACTGCAGCTGTACTGAAGGCACTGACTTCATTTCTGGATCACACAATTCTGTGTCCATGAGTAGTTGCCAGCTGAGTCCTGGGTAAGAGCAGTGGTTTCAAAGAGCTGCAGTTGGTTATTAATAAGAAGAAATGCCTGAAACAATGCCTTAGAGCAACCTTTCTCTAAAATTAATAGAAGCATAAGCTTCACTTTCTGCAAATTAGAACCAGGAGGTTCAAGCAATATTTGTTTTTTAAACATTCTATTTTAAAGTAGAAGAGATCAACACCATGACATTGCAGTGCATGTACACTTTGAAATAACAAATGACTACTAGGCTATCTCAGCTGCAATGAGCAACAGCATAAAGCACCATGGCACGTTCATCTTCAGTTTGGGTAAAGCCCTTCAGAAATATTAGTTGCTCCTCTACTTCTCAACAAGCCTGTGCTGCCACACTTTTCAGCTGTTCTCTTGCCCACTACATTAAACCAACTCCAATCACACCTGTAATTCATGGGCTGCTTGGCAAGGGCCCTGGAAAAACAGCTTCTGCTAACCTAATCAGAAGATCAGCAGAACTTCCACCAGTACAAAACCAGAGTGCCTGTTGTGGTGCTGCTTTTGTCCTTGATTTGGCCCTGCCTTTGGATGATGGGTTTTCATGGTAGCATTAGTGTTTTACTACTCAGCTCAGCCTCATGCTGCATGAGAGATTAGTTTTTGTATGCACTTTTCCTTGCCCTGGGTTAGAGCATGATCTTTTACCATGACCATAGCTCTGTCATTCTCAGACTCTTTAACCTCAATCTGTTTGATTCCAGGACTGAATATGACCCAGAGTCCACATTCCTTGTGTTGACTGATAACCTCCTCCAGGCCACAGATTTGCCCACAGCAGTTCTCTCAGACAGGCCAGCTATATTTATAACAGCACACTGACCACATGGCCTTCCCCTTCTTCAGCAGCAGAAGCTCCAGAGCAATGACAATCACTGATCCTCTACTCCCAAGGACTTCCATGGGAGATCCAGACCATTCTCAGCTCTATTTCTTATGCAGAGCTTTGACAGCACCTCGCATCTGGACAGCACTGGATATGCCCTAGAGCAGCTGAGTGACAGGCCAATCCAATAGGATGCAGGCTCATAATTGGAGCTTCCAAGCCTAGGATGAGGAATAAAATTGATTTACTTAAACACATGAGAAAGTCAGCATTTATGAGAAGCCAAATTGAAGGAGGCTGTTCTGTCACTCAGGTTCAGGGCTGGGTTGGATTTCCCAAGGGGTTTTCTCCTTGTGACTGATGGGAAACCTGTGTGCTTGACATTTGAATATGGACCTCTCTGCAGTGATTCATGCCTCTGCCGGCTCCCTGGCTCCCCTTTCAAATGACTGGGAGCAGCAGGACACTTTTCAATGGATTTCTCTTCCCGGGTGCTCTGCTCCAGACATGCACCGTGCAGGGTCCCCATGACTGTCATTAGCCAGCAGCTGAGTTCCAGCTCAAGTGGAAAACACTGAGCCATAACAACCTAAATACCAGACATCTGCTGTCTCTGTGCCCCAGGCCACGTCACTTGCAATCACTTGAAGAGCTCAGTATCAGCCCGGCGTTGTGTGGGCTGGAGAGCAGCCTGAGCTGCAAACACTTCTGGTGGAAGGGTTTTCTCCTCTGGAATGCACTTCCCCACTTCAGCTCTAACAGCCCGGATTTCATGACCCCCAGGTCATCCTGTAGGGTCCATCTGCTTTCCCAGACTTGGAAGGGGGAGGAAAAATGTGGGAAATTCTAAGGCTACTGTAGGAAATGTTTAGTCCTAACGCAGCGGGAAGAGTTTGTGCCTTGAGACGTTGGCTCAGTGGGTAGAAATTATAATGATATTGAGTAAATCTGCCCAAAAAGCAGAATAAGGAACTGTTACTGAGCTGAAGAAACAAACATTTATTGACTTTGTGGGACAGAAGATAGAGGACTTTTATAATCTGATAAGTAAAATTGTTCTGATTAAAGTTTAAAGTCTATGAGTAAAAAGAGGGAACTACCAGGAAACATAGAACTTATGGTCATAAAAGGAGCGTGTGTGGGGGAATTCCATTATGGGATTGTTCCAAGAGCCCACTTAAAATATTTAAGGCTGATCCCTCTGCCTTCTAGCTCTTTAAAAGAAATCTCTTACATCATGCCATTCAAAATGAGTTATGTTTTCCATTTTCTTTGTTCCCTGCTATATTCATACTGAACTATTACATTGTATGCAGGAAAGAATCCAGCAAAACCAACTCATCTTACTGCATGCTAAGAATGGTTTTCTTCAGATGGCTTTAATGCTGAAGAGAAAGGTCAGCAATTTACCCCAAACAAAGCACTGGAATTTAATCTTTCCTCTGCTTGTGAGCAGCATGTTTCTACAGCCTTCACAGTGTTCTTCAATTACATTCCTACTGGAAAGTAGGGCTTTAAAAAACCCTCTAAAAAGGTTTTTTTTTTCCCTGAGAGACTTGAAGCCATGAATACTGTATTAGGGAGCTGCCAAGTTATCTGCAGAGGACCTCTACTACTTTACCTCTTCCAGAGATGCTTGTTTAATTAACACATTCCACAAGCTGTAGGACTCCTCACAGCTGAGGATTTCTTCTGCTTCAACGAACGACCACACTGGAGGATAAGGGCATGGACAGTTCACATCAAATCTTACAGCCCCCTGACCAGCTCTGCCTTGCATGCAAACTGCATAGCCTGGAAATGCATCTCAGGGCAACACACGAAACCAGCAAACTACACTCTGATATGGGGAAGGAAGGGGAAGACAGCTGGAAATGTGGACTATTTAAAATGCTGTAGGATGAGAAACAGATGCTGGCATGGCATTTGTGGGGTTGAAAGTTACACAGCTAATGCTGCCAGTTGGCAACTAAACTGGTATCAAACCCACAGCTATGCAAAACCCACCACCACAGTTGGCACCCAGGCTGGCAGAACCAGCCAGGAGCAAGCTATCATGGGCACTGAAATATTCTCTCCCTCCCCATTGTACCTCCACACTGGGATGGACCAGAGCAGGGAGAGGGAAATCAGACTGCACCTGCCTGGGAAATATACACAACATCTCCTTTTCAAGGGTCATCTGTGCATTACCTGTCACCAGGACTTAAATTCCCTTAAATGAAGGGTAAAAAGGGAGAAAGAAAAGCAAAGGGGTGTTGTATTCGCTCTCTAATTCAAGCCTTGACCAACCACATCTCACAGGCAGAGCCTCCAGCTGAACTCCCAGTGCCTTCTCTCTCTGAGGCAGTCAAAGGAAAGGGTTTCTGATCCCTCCCCAATGCATGCTGGAAGTGAGTGAGTTGGCAGCCAGATGAGATTCCCTTTCTTATTGCTGCCTACCAAAAAGGGAAACCCTGGAAAAATGCCAGATCTGAGGGCTTGTTAGGGAAATACTAGTTTGTTGATGGGAAGCAAAAAAACAGACAAGGCAGAATTCCACATTATTCTGCCATCTAAAGCATTGTTTTGACTTGCATCAGTAGAAGGAAGCTATCAGCTAATTTACACAGAGGAGGATAAAGGCTTTTTGAGAGATGTGATTTAGCATCATCCCCCTCCAGCAATGAGTGGGACAGAAGGCTAAAATCACAGAATCATAGAACAGTTTGGGTTGGAGGGGAATGTTTAAAGGTCATCTAGTCCAACCCCCTGCAATGAACAAGCTAAAAACACTGGAACTTAGGAAAAAAAACATAATCTCTCCTTGGGGCTGGAGAAGGACAAGTTTTCAATTAGTCTTATATGATATGAACAAAGAGAAAATGAAGGGATATCCTACCTCTACTATGAGTTACAGTGAGGACTTATGGAGCTCTTTACAGATCTCAAGCAGCCTATAGGTGCTTTACTAGTAATTGTTTGTGGGCAGTGGTTACTTTCCATATAGTTCAATGGTGCTATTTAAAATAAAATCCCTTTTTTTGAACCAGGATGGCAGGTCTCCATCAGAGCTCCTTTAGGATTTGCAACAGAGGCCAGTGCCAGAAAACTTGTGAAAACCACATGGCTACAGGGTGGATCCGTGTCTTCCCTCTGTGTGCTGGCCCTGTTGTAGTCCCAGTCTGTACTAATGCACAGAACCCTTTGCAGTGCACAGTGGGAGTAACCACAACCTTGTGTGACCTTTGTGTTGGCAGCTCCTCTGCAGAGTTTGAAACTTTGCATTGCCTCCTTACACTCCCTAAGATCCTACCTAAACAAGTTGATTTTTAACTCATAAGAAAGGCTCTGGCCCCCAAGGAGACTTTGAAGTAGATTCTAAAAAAGATATTAGTCCTAGTCATAGGACTAAGGGTTGCCCTCGGTAAAGAACAGGGAGAACAGGCTGTAATTCTCCCTTGGAGCTCTGACTACTGATTCATAGTCACACTGGCATAGACAATACTGGCACAGACAATATTTTTAGAAGTTGGGCTTTCTGGTTTTTGTTTTTTTTCCCCCATAGGAGATAATGAGGTTATGGCGCCCCATGGACACCCACAGTTTCCTGAGCAGGGATGAAAGCAGTCTCAGAAGGAAAGAGGCTCTATCTTGGAGGAAGAAAGCCTCCACGGAGCTAAGGACAGTCATGAGGTCCACTCCCAGCACTAGGACTGCTCAACAGCTGCTCTTTTCATGCTGGATTTTTTCTCCTCTCACAAGCAGAATAAGCCTTGGGAATAGTCCCACTGACTATGCAAAGGGGATGGATGTATCTTTACTTACCTACAGCTGTTCCCCCCAGATCACCCACTTGCCTGTGTGCCACTCTCTGTCCTGTCTGGGCACAGACCTGGGGCACACAGAGGCCTCCAGGAGCCAAAGTGCAGGCCCATTCCCTGCCCAGGGACAGCTCAGTTCCCTCCCATGCAGACCCCAACCTGTCACCAGCACAAAGGTCCTTCCCAAAGACAGCACACCTACTTACTGATGCTCAGGCTTAGCAGGTTCAGCTGAAGAGATCTGAAAAGGATCTTGCTTGAAGTGCCATGGCTGTCAGTTGGCTTTGGCTGTTGCTGACAAGCATAAATATGTCATACTTAGCTACATTAAATCAAATCTTTTATGCTATTCAGTAAGTTCCCCATCATACAGCACCAAGCCTGACAGAGATGCATTTGGACAATGCTCTCAGGCACATGATGTGACTCTTGGGGATGGTCCTGTGCAGGGCAAAGAGACAGTCTCAATGATCCATGTGGGTCCCTTCCACCTCAGCATATCCTGTGATTCTGTGATACATTTCTCTCTTCTGTATTTTAGAGTTAGTATTGTGCCTTTGCAAGGTGTCACTACTTACTTCTTAGACCTTTCTTGAAGCTCAGTGTACTAAAGTCACTGCTTAGGGTCAAACCATACCTATGCCAAAAGGTCAAATGTGATGGACGTGGTACTCAAGTGCTGAAGATTGTTTGTTTGGACTGATCAGAATAGTTCTGAAGTGACTTACCCCAAATTCTTCCTGTGCTCAAAACCATGTTTCTCCATAAGCCATGTTTACAAATACCAAAAATATTTTGAACCAGGAGTTATGAAAGCCTGAAAGCACTTATAGAGGGCTGTTTCAACATTGCAAATACTTGTATGTAGTTGAGCCAGGTCCTGTTGTTCATGAGAACAGCCTTCACCCATCTGTCAACACTGACCTAAGTTGTCCAAGTGAGAGCTCAGAAAATCAATGTGACGTCAAGAGACCTTCAATGTGCCACTGTAAAAATATAATGCTGGTGCAGGGCTGGAGGGTGGTGAAATCTGGCAGGTACAAATAAGTTTGTAGCTATCTGCAGAGATTATTATTGTGAGAGTCATTTAATACTATAGAGACTTCCCATCTTTTGAAATTTATCAATAATGCTTCTGGAAAGGTAAAAACCTTCTCGTTTTAATTAATATACTAAATTTAACTGTGACTTAAATGTCTTGGTCCATAATATATTTTTTTAAGAGTTATAGGAGTTCAGACTGTTTTTTGAACCATTTTTGCACTGAGGTTTACATGGAGTTCTTCAACAAAATCAAATACCAGTCTACCATCCTGACAAACTCAGGAGATTTTTCATAGTATACATTTTACATAGTGTACCATCCTGCTCTGTAATTTTGTTTCCTTTCCCTACACTGAACTTTCACTTATCCTTTCCATTACTTCAGCTAAGAGACAGCAGTTTAGGGTAGAGAATATTTTATTTTACTTGTCTTATAATTCCCTGGCATTAGTTTAGCATAGTAAAAATGTGATTAATAAGTAAATAACACTGTTGGCATAACCAGGAACTCTACCCAGAAATGGCCTCACAGCTTCTACTTTGATCCTGCCAAGTAGGGGTTCCATTTTAATAGCAATATTTAACAGAATACATGGCCAAGCCCTCATTTGTGATCAACAGAATACAGAAAAATATTTCCAGTTATACCCTCCAAAGTGTTTTCAAAGCAGCATATAGTGATTTCCTGAAAAATAAATGGAATCTCTCAATGACTTCACGGATTCAGCCAAACCACCAAAAAATCACATTCCCCAGGTGAGTTCACTCACACTTTGTCTTATAACTAGAATAAAAAGTTAAGTGTGAGATTATCCTAAAAACACTCAACCTCTCTTTTCCTTGAAAGCCAGAAATCACAAGCAGAAGGACAACAATGGGTCATATTTCCATTATCTGCAGTCTCACTTAAGACATAGATTTACAAGAAGTATGAATCCCAACACTGCTAATCCATAAAACAATTTGCAGTTCCTTAAGTTGTATTTAAAACTGAGATTTGAATTTCTATTTGTTTTATTGTCTGTTTGCACTGGCAAGAAAAGATATCAAAGCCAGTAGAACTGAAGTACATAGATTAAGGACTTTCACAATGAAGGAAGAACTGCACCTTGTGCCAAAGAAGTGCAATTTGTGGCAAAGAGCGCTGCAGCAAAAGCAATGCTAAAATGACAGAAATAAGTTGAAAAAACAAGTACAAGATTGCTTTTATATTTTGCACATATTCAAACTAGATACAGATAGATAGATAGATAGATAGATAGATAGATAGATAGATAGATAGATAGATAGATAGATAGATAGATAGATAGATAGCAGAAGCCAAGCCAAATGAGTTCTTGTCCTCAAGAAGCATTAACTGAGGTTAATCCCATCCTTCCCTAAAAGCCTGAGTGCATTCTTAATAGGGAAGATTTCAGGCTGCTCACAGAATCCTTATAATGTAGGTCTGGTAGATCCTTTCTCTCCCTTTTCCTTCCCCACAGTTCCCTTTTTTCAGTATAAGAGGGCTCCTCTACGATTTAATTTAAGGGAAACATTCCCACTGACTCCAGCAGAGCTGAGCAGAGCCAACCAAGCCAGGAGCTTGCTTTGCCCTGCCACCACCTTCCTATCACTACGTGGAGCAAAGTTACAAGGGAGTCCAGCAGGGAAAAGATAAAGTTTTTGCCGTAAAGGCATCCCTACCTCTCATTCCCCATATCCAGCAAATGCTAAATTGGTTCTAAAATAAATTTCTTTAACAACCAAGTACTACTATTTAACAGGACCCGTGAGCACTTCTACAGCATTTTACAATTCCAAATCACTGCATAAGTATTAATTAGCCTTAATGACTCATGTTACCTAATAAGATAATGAAAAACCCTGCAGCTCACAATATCTACGTCTATTTTCAGTGAGAGATGAAATGGAACTTTTAAAAGGATATATTCTCTTCTAATTCCTTTCCTGCATATCCCTGTAATAACTTTGAAAAGCGATTCAAAGTGTGTTGTGGATTTCTTTTTTCCTTCTCGATTTGCAAGGGCTAATACAGTCTTTGCCACAAAACTCCAAAAAGGAGGCTTAGTGATAATATTTGTTCCTTAGGAGGCTTTCTATTGAATGATGTGTGTGCTCACTGCTTGGTAAGGAGATGTGGATTTGCTGCCTGTTCTTTATGGAGAATAACAACATCTTTCTTGGTTTCTTTCTCAGTTGCCACTGCCAAGGTAATACTTAATAGATTAAGTCTTGTGAAATAAATTCTGTAAATAGAATGTGGACTGAGATCATTTCAACTCATTTCCCCTGCGTCCCCTTCCCGTCCTGGAAGTTGTCAAGCACAAGCAGCTTGCAAGAAGACTGTTCTCCCAGTGTTAGTCTTGAGTCTCACTAGATGCATAAAACAGCTTGTTTTTCACATACTTTGTAATGGCATTAAAAAAAAGAACGCAAGGCAAAACCCCCCAATCCTTCTCAATTCCACCCATTGCTATAAACTGGATGCAGCTAATCTTGCAAGGGCACCAAACATTGCTCTGTTTGTCCACATTAGAGCACTAGAAACCTATGTTTATGATGGAATTATAGTTGAATCTGAAGGATTTTAAAGAAAGGAACTGAACCAACTGTGGGTTTGTAAACAAACAATATGGTTTTGATGTCAGCCATATTTCATGTGCTGGAACAGTTTCTATCATGTGTCCAGTTTCCTGCCCCTGAAGAGTATCTAATCTAATTTAGATGTATTCATGATATGGGAAAGCATGTCAAATCCAAGGAAGTACAGGGTAATTCTGAAGGCAAGGTCTATGCCGGAAAGATTGCATAAACTGTACTTTGAAGGACCAACTGAGACCTTCTGGCTCAAGGAAGAGAGGGGAAAGTTGTGTCTACTGCAGCAGAAAGAAAAAAGAAAGTAAGGGGAAGGGAAGTATATGGAATGGGCACCGTCAAGGGGAAGAACTTTGTTCTTTAAAAATGAATCAGCTCGAGGTTTTTTCCTGCATTAATGTTATCCAAAAAAATCTGCATAACTTTTTCCAGAGCAATAAATCCTATCCACAGCTTTCAGCAGTCCTTCCAATTTTCTTCTCAGTCCTTCTTGGGTCCTTCTCGGGTCCTTCTCTCTGCTCTTACTTTACTCATCCTGCAGACAACCACCACCAAACATAACTCATCCAGGGTGATTTTCTGTTAGGTACTGCTCCATCATCCATGGGATTATCTACAGCTCCCTGCCACAACCAGTCCTTGGGTCCTGGTCACCTCAGAGGTGACACAGAGCCCCTGCAGCAGGAGCCACACTCTGTCCCCAAAGCATCTGGGCTCTGAACAAACACTCAGCTGAGGGGCTGGCAAGAACACCACCAGAATAACCCCTTGCTATTCCTGATAGTGACTGAAATATATTATGATATCTAAGGGCACCAATATGGGGAAACGTCTTTTCATACAAAACACGATTCTGATTGCTGAAAAAACCCCACCTACCTGGTGTCAACTGAATTTAAATGGATACCCTTTGTGGATAGAAAATTCTTTCTGAGCCTATCTGTTTATCAGCTGGGACTTTAAATATGAATTTCTCTAAATACATATTTCAATTAACAGTATAACAATTATACAGAATGTTGTATATATTTATTTATTTATTTTTACTGGACAGCATTTTCTACTCCAGTAGAAAATCAGTTCCCCAGGTTTGCAGAAAACCTAGTGCCTCCCAGAGGGGGTATAGAGCTCTGTGCTGGGTACTCAGCTCTGGCTGTGCACACACACAGCACCTTCCCAACACAGGTACCCTTATGCCTACACCTTTGGAAAGAAAATAGGACACGATTCCTCTTGCTGTTATTCCATGCCATGGAATCCTGACTACTTCTTGAAAAACTATTTCAAATAAAAATATAAGGGTTTGGTTTTTCCTTGGTTTTTTTCTTTTTTTTCCCAAGGAAAGCTGATGCTTTCTACCAAAAAAAAAAGTATTTCTCAAAAACCTAAACTCTAGTTTTAGCCAAAAACACAAAACCAGCCTTAGCTGTAGTATTCAGGCCAATACTACAAGACAATCACAGAAGTTATAACCAGCTGGGCTTGGTTATTTACAGTGGAAGCCAAGCTGCAATTCCTTCCTTTGATCTATTAGCTGGCTTCAGGATTACACTTCCCAACCTTGCTTTTTAATCACTGTAAACACCAGAGGTGAAGAATTTAGTGGAGAGAAAATTGTGGTTTTGACCAGACTGAGCTTTGACGCCTTCTCTTTCCCAGGTTCAGTGTCTGGGCTTTATATGTGACACCACCATGCAGTGTCAGACTCCAGGGTCTGCACGTGGACTGTATTTTGTTGGTATATCTCCATTCCCTGAGAGGATACAGACCAGGGCTGATAGGGTGGGGCAGACAGGGTGTCCACACAGGCACATTATCCCACAATGAACATTAACAGGCCATGCTGTCACTTGGTCACTCAGGGACAGCTTCCCTCCTGAGTAAGCCTGTAAAATCACACTTTGCTTTTCCAAGACTCCTCACCCATGCACTCAACTCTGCAGTGCTGGCAAACATCTGAAGCCAAAGAAGGCAAGAATCGCTGGTGAGAATTCCTGAAAGATGTCCCAGCACCGTGGAGCAGAGCAGGGGGGCCCAAGCTACCTTTAAATGAGATAACCTGGGTACAGCAGCAGTCTTTCTGCCACAGGATGGAGCTGAGGGCAGGCTGCAAAGCATTTCTGAGAAGCTCAATAAATACTCAAGCATCTCTCTGCCACTGATGTCCACACTGCTGCTCCTGGATTGCTATCAGCATCCACACTGGCAGCTCAGAAAACCTCATTTAGGTAGGTCTGAATCCCACAGCAGAGCCTGCACCATTACTGTGCCTCCAGGCAGACAAACTCTGAAGTGACTGAAAAAAAATCATGTAGGTGAAGGTCTTGATCATGTCTGAAAAAGTACAACACCCAAGGGAAAAAAAAAGGATGAGGGGGAAAAAAGAGCCAGCTTTTGTAAAAAGTAGGCATGTGAACTCTGCAGCTTCAATTTTGTCCCACTTACTCTGTTCACCATCTCTACAAAGTGTTTCTCACACAGAAGTGTATTTTTAACAACGCTGAAAAGAACCTGCCAGAACTGGAAGCTAAAGCTACTTTAACTCTGAATACGTGAGATATAAATGTCACATAAAAGGTTACATGGCACACGAAGGATTTTTTTCCTCTATTTAAACCAAGAGTAGACAAATTAGTGTTAATGGGACTGATCTTTCTGACTGTGAAATCTCTCTAAATATAAATATTTAAAAAGAGAAATCCTCAGAGTTCTCTTCTGTCTGAGCACAATGCACCGCCAGGAACTGCTTTACTGAAGGAGTTAAAAGTTTGCTGCAATAATGCAACAAATCATTCTGTGCAACAAACACAGACACATTCTGTGGCAGTCTCCCCACAAGCTTCAATCTATGGGGGGAAAAGAAAGTCTTGATTTATTATATAGCATTTGGACAGAAAATTTTTGGAAAGAAAATTTGCCAAAGATCAGAATAATCAACTCTTTCACCCAAGCAGGTTTTTTATGGAAGAAAAAAAGCACAGAATGGGTCTGAGCAAAATAAATAAAAATTCCACACTTTTAACCGAGAGAACATTTTGCGTCATTCAGAAATATTTACAGACATTCAGAATCTTTTATCATCAAAAAGACACTCTGGCCTTTAATATTACAACTTTTTCTTATACTTTTGTTTACTGACAGCCTTTAAACTAGTGGGTATCTCAAACTTGTGGCATCTCTTCGTGCAGAATCAAATGCAGGAACTTTAAAAGCAGCTCCTTGCTATTTTTTCTGTTCCCTTGAAACATCCCTCTTTTGCTAAGCTGTGGGCTTTAAAGATAGCAGAACCCCATCTACTAGCAGCATCCACCACATGAGTCATGATAACGAGCATCTCAAACATCAGTTTTCATTGCTTGAAAGGGCTTCTAATGCCAATATGGAAATTTTCCAACCTGGAAAGGGCTGGCTGTTTTAATACAATTAAATGAAGCCAGGAAGAGGAAATGGAAACATACATTAGCCATTCATAGCATACAAGCCTCTCTCAGCCCAGTAAAGGTATTAGTGAAGCATCCCTGCTCCAACTTGCCTATTTAATTAGCACACAATGAAGACCACTGAAATTCCCTGCAAAAGGTGTTGTATACTTTGGACAAAAAAGAAAGGAGAAAAGAAGTTGCTCTTAAGTGTAATCCAAAAAAATAGCTCTTTGGCTAAATGGCACTTTAAATAAAGATGTTTCCAGTGTTTGTTTATTTATCAAAAAGCAGTGTTTCTCTCTGGTGTTTTGATTTTTATTTCTGTGCACAAGGAGGAGGGGAAAAGAGGGCTTTACTAAGCAAGTCTTTCAGTAAGACACCAGATGATGGATAGTCAAACACAGAGTCTCCTGTAAACACAGAGGTAACCAAAAGGTATGAACTGACTCATAATTGTGTCAACACAGGTTGCAGACCCTTGGTTTATTTCAGCCTTCCTGTTTTTCACAGATTTCTTTTCACACTACACTGTTTTTTTTAAGACACAGACTCTTTTCAGTACATCTTAGCAGGGTGCAAAAGCACACACGTTTTTACACCAAAATGTGGGCATCTACACACACATGTAGGCTGTATTGCCACAATTACAACAGCAGCATTTTCCATCCATGGCTTATGCCTGCATTAAACTGAGCTGTTCAGTCTATGTTCACTCTAAATCAAAAAGTCCATCCCATCCCTGCCCCCAGCCTTTCCCCAGAGGCTCTTGGGGAGCATTCAAAAAAAGAAGAGTACAACAAAACCTCAACAACCTAGTGCCCCAGATCATGCAACTCTCTAAGATTTGGTGTGATTTTCCTTTTAACTCAAGTGGCAAAACTCTGTCTAACCAAAAGTGCTGGACAGGCAGCAAAGACGTCTGTGATGAGCAGAACCTGCTCGTATTTGTCTTGATCTCTAAACAAATTGAGTTAGGCTGTAGCCTTTTCCTTGTATAAAGTTTAGAATCACAGAATCATGGTATGGGTTGGAAAGTTGGAAAGATCATCTAGTTCTAATCCTCTTACCTTTAAAAGCCCCATCCAACCTGGCCTTGGAGGAAGAAGCCTTTCTGGGGTCTCCACTTCATTACTAGCACTGACTAGTGGGTTAAGAAATTGTTAGAGGAGGGACTGATGGGCAGACAGTCCAAAAAGTTGAGTACCCTGCAACTCACAGAGCAGTTCAGCTGATGGTCCAAGGAAGACTTTTCAGTACATTCCCTCATAAAATCACCTGTGGAAACACCTGAGATCTGAAATCCAGAAATCTTTTTAAAAGACTTTCAGAAAATAACAAATGAAGAAGGGTTATAGCCAGGGATATTCTTCTTCCTCAGCAGAGGCAGTAAAAGAAGCAGTTTAGGGTCACGACCAGTTCTAGTTCCTGGATGCCCATGAGACACACAGAGCCCAGTGCAATGGATCTGCACAAGAACAGACCCATCCTGAGCACCTCAGACCAACTACATACACGCAAATGACTAAATGCTACAAAGCCACTCGTCCAAGGTGTGTCAGATACCCTGTATGTGAAAGGAGAAGTTTAGACAACTGTTTGTCTGGGATGTTTCAGCCTCAACTGAAAATGGTAGAGCCCACAAGGACAGATGACCTTACTCATGCTCACCAGGGCCTTATTCCTTATGTAATGAAAACCAGCTCAGCAGGAAAGCTACTCAGTAAAAATCAGAGTCACAAAACAAGGACTTGGACCTTATTTCCCACTGTGGAGAAGTCATTTGCTAAAATTCCTGGCCAACAGGTAATTTTTGCAGTGAAGCCAAATTCACCCAGAGATCACACAAGTGTTCTTGCCCAGTTACTTCACCATTTCACAAAAAAAACACCCCAAAACCAAACAAAAAAAAATTATATTTAGGACAAAGCCAACATAAAAAAAATGCCAGAAATAGCATTTCAGAAACAGAAATCATTGGCAGACTTAAATTGTTTTAATCTACTCATTTTAAGATACTACACCTTTGTAAAGAGATAGAATGTCATCTGGTGCCATTTTTCCCTGTAGAAACCAAGACTGATAGAACAATGGTGAGAATTCCCTTTGCAAGTTGCAATGTATTAAGTCAGATTTGCTTCCAGCAGGTTCTGTACCTTCAGAAATTGGTCAGGGTGTGTGTGTTTGTCAAGTGGGGAAAACCTGGACTCTTTTATCCTTCCTCTCCTTTTCCTCACCTCCTTTTAGCTCTAAAGCAGAAGATGAGGAGGGAAAATTTTACTGAAGGAGACCATGAAAAGACTTTCAAAACATTCCACCTATTTTCTCTGCATAAACATGCTGTGAATTTTTAATGTAAATAGTGCCAGGGCACTGCCACTCAGACCCCAGGAGTTCACCCAAGTTAGACAAATTATGCTGCCTGTTATCTCAGTTGTTACAGATTCTTGCCTTTCATTCATTGCTTGCCAGTGGCTGGATTTTATGTGTAAGGGAGAAAAAGAGCCTCAAATGCTGAAGTTAACCTCTTGTAGTGAGACCAATAACGCTGGGCTTTCCAGTGGAGAATGCAGAAGGAGATAGCAGCTAGCCTTGTTTGCCAAGGCAGCAGTCAAAAAAATGCTGAAATTTGGCAGGTATGAGCAGGAGAAATGCACTGCTATGAAAATGGCCATTGCAAGTTCCCTTCCAAATCTTCAGTGTTTGGCCCACATCGACAAAACAAGTCAAAAAAATTTTGACATGTCCTATAAAAAACCTACATAAAGCAGTGTTGTGGTTGTGGTTTGAATAGAGGATGGTGCTGCTGAGCAAATCTGTCTGGCAGAGGAAGTGGCTGTTGCTTCAAACATCATATCCAGACTATAATTAATACTAACCTTCTACTACAATCAGCAAATCTCATTTCCTCCCTGATAAATAGTTACTTGTTAGAAGGGAATGCAGGATGTGATGAGGGGATTAATTTCTGAATGTCTTTTTACAGCCATGTTGGTCCTGGTAGGTACTGAATTTTATTTATGCAATACTTCCAAAGAAGGGAAAACCTCTTACCTATTGTTCTTCGGAGATCTTCACACTGGCTAATATGAGGGAATTTCAAGATTTCCTTCCACTTTTTGCTTTTGCCTTTGCGTTTCCCTCCACCCCCTGCAGAGGAAGAAATATCAGGATTAGATTGCTTTGGGCATATAATCCCATCCAGAGTTCACCAGCCCAGTTACAATTCCTATGGATACCATCAATAATTAAAACTGAGACAATGTGGACTGATGTACAGGTAGATGCCTGGATGTCTTTCAGGCCAGGTTGGACGAGGCTCTGAGCAACCTGGTCTAGTGGAAGGTGTCCCTGCCTGGGGCAGGGGGTTTAGAATATGATGAGATCCCTTCCAAAGCAAATCATTCTTTGATTCCATGGTACAGTTGAGTCTGAGCTTGTTTGGGCTTAAAACAGACCGAGGAGGTGACATCTGACAAGAGACTGGTTTGCTCAAAGTTGGGAGTACAGGCTTGTGGCCCACCAGTTCAGATGACAGTGCTGAACATTTCCAACATCACCTACGCTCCAATCAACAGCCATTTCATGCAAGCTGAATAATCTTGTGAAATTACAGCTCACACCTTTTCAACCTGGATAGAGGTCCCCCATCTGGTTATGGGATAAGCCCTGATTCCATCCCAAAAGAAGTGCTGGAAACTGAAGACCAAAATTCAATTATCACCATCCCCCTCACTTCACACTACATGTATTGCCAACATGGAATTACTGATGGTGTTACACACTCTGGTCTCTGCTACTTCCACAGGAGAACAATGAGAGAAAATTAATGTAATAGCCTCATGAGGAAAAAAAAATCTCTTGTTCCATTGGTGTTGTTTTCCTTTCTCACTCTTCACTGAGATTTCCTGAACTGACCTGTCCTCAAGGTACATGGCCCAGCTGCTTTCCTGCAGCTCTGGCTGAATGAGGTCCAACACCCTCAGCCTTCCCATGCTGCTGAATCTCCCTCATCAATATCTCTCCATAAATACCTTCCTGCAGGCATCCCAGGCATCTCCAGGTGCCACATCTGAGCTTCCCAGGGGGATGCCTTCCACACTGGGCTCTGACCAGTAAAGGTAGTGTTTCCAGCAAACCTCACTTTGCTCCTTACTGAGATCCTTGGATGACACACTGCCTGTGGGCTGGGCTCCCTCAGCCCAAGCAAGCCTAATGCAGGCTGACATGCTGGGCCTGCTCTTCCCCAGAGTCTGATAGACCAGCACTCACATCTGAAGCAGCTCAGCCTAGGAGGGTGTTTTTAGATTTTTTTTTCTTGTTTGTTTGTTTTACTGTCATTGGGCACTTCTTTACTCCAACCTTCACCTGGCTACACCTGACCTCACATTTTTAATGCTGCCACATCACATTACTGCAGAGAGATAGAGGTGTGGTGCAGTGCTGGGGGTTTCATTCCCACCTCATTTATGTGGCTTTTGTGCTTGAAGAAGCTGTGCAGTCAACAGAGAAAAAGTGTCCCTCTGGACGTGATAGCCCTGGTGCAGATGGATTCTCTCAAGCTGCTGTATTTACTGCAATTCAGTCCTTGCACACAAAATCTGATTCACTTGAGCCTATTTTACATGCACTGGCAAGTCAAATGACTAATTCAGAGCCGAGTTAATTTTGTAGAGGGTCTGGTGGAGTCACAAATGCAAACTGAGGGTGTGTTGGGTCCTACATGACACTGCAGGCTAAATTAGGAGAGCATTGATTTAAAAGGTAGCACACCACCATAGAGAAAACAGGAGCCTCAGGAAAAAATGCCAAGTATTGCTCTCTGCGGGCATTTCTGATCAAACAGTATAACCTTTGGTGCAGGAATGCTTCTTTTGCATCCCATCTTTTATTCCATTGCTTTTGGTGGCCAATGGTCTTGCCACCAGAGTCTGCCCTGAATTATTCTAAACTTCCTATTGACAGGAATTGATTGCCTTTCTACAGTATGCGATGTAGAACAGAGATATCTGCACTAGCCAAAAAGGAACTAGCTTGTTTAGGCTATCAGAAGTAGAGCCCTGCTACCCTTTCCAGGAATTAGACTCCAGCAAAGCACAGAGAGCTGTGACTGCCTCCACACTACGCAGTATTATGCAACACAGATGTACCCTTTGGGTCTGTAATGAATTCTGCTTCCACCTCCCCACTTCAATGCATTCCAAACATAATTTCCTTTCTCATCCTTGTGGCCACAGCATCAAAGAGGCTGTCTTACTCTCTTGGTGTTGCATGCTGAGGGTCTTGGGTATGCTGCAAGGTGCTGAGAAGCATTTTGTGAGCTGAGGTGAGCATTGTGATCATCTGTCCACCAACTCCTGGAGCACACGGCTCTGCTCTGGCTTCTAGTGACCAGAGAAGTTGGATTCAGCCACTCAAAGGGGCCTCACTGGCTTATCATCTCTCCAAAAACCTACTCCTGTGATCCTGCATAGCAGCTCCTGCATGCCAGGCTGTGACCTCTACTTGCCCTTCTTCTCCTTTTCTTCCAGAGACACCTTCCCTAGTGCTCCTGCCCTAATGTCTCATCACATTATACTTAAATTTTTCTGTACCCTCCCTTCACATAATCCTCTGGGGAAAGAACATTCCACCAGGAATTCCTGCTTCCCTCTCCCAGTCATTCTCTTCAGCTGCATTTTCTTTAAACTATTGATTCGTATTTTTCCTCACACTCATTTATCTCAGAATCACAGAATATGCTGCGTTGGAAAAGACACATCAGGTTCATCGAGTCCAACTCCTGGCTCTGCACAGAACACTCCAAGAATCCTACCATGTGTCTGAGAGCCTTGTCCAAACACTTCTTGATCTCAGACAGGTTTGTTGCTGTGACCACTTCCCTGGGGAGCCCATTCCTGCCCAATCACCCTCTGGATGAAAAACCTTTTCCTGATATCCAACCTAAACCTCCCCTGACTCAGATTCACACTATTCCCTCAGGTCCTGTCACTGGTCACCACAGGGAAGAGATCAGTGCCTGCCTCTCCTCTCCCCCTCCCAAGAAGTTGTCACTGCTGCTCCTCATAAGGCTTTCCCTCAAGAAAACATCCTCACGGCCCTTTGGACACTCTCTAATGGCCAATGTCTTTTTTATATTTTGGTGCACAGAAGTGCGCACGGGACTCAAGGTGAGACCACAGCAGTGCAGAGCAGAGCAGGACAATCCCTTCCTTTGACCAGCTGGTGATGCTGTGCCTGATGCACCCTACGATACATTTGGCTCTCCTGGCTGCCAGAAACTCTTGTAAACAGAGTTGATATCAAATCTCCATGAGAATTAAATGAATTAGGCACATATTTTCTAACACTGAAGGAGGGATGGGATGGAATGGAAGGGCAAAGAAAGAGGGGAACTGCTTGGCCGCCGCCAGAGCAGAATGATCTCCCTTTGACAGTTACAGGAAGGGGAGGACAGTTACAGGGTTTGAATGTGGATTTCTGTATCCCTCCCTCAGGCTGTCAGCTTCTAGAGTAGCTTACCCCACCTCCACATACAAACATGCGCCCCTCATTTCTGGCTGCTGCCTCTGCCACTGCAGGGACATGCTCTGCTCTTAGCAAGGATCAGACAGACAGGAATGCTGCAGAGGAGCAGGCAGGAGCTCTCTGGTCAAGGAGTGTGCAGCTGCTTGGGCAGCAGTGCCTGCTCAAACAGTTTTTTTTAACATTTCTGGACACAGAAGATAGCGACAGTAAGCCAGATGAAACCATGCTTTAGGGTGCATCTGCCCAACACTGGTACACCTTCACTCACTGAAGGTTTACCCTCTAGACCCAAGCATTGGAGATTTCAGAGCACAACCGCTTCTCCAGACATCTTTACAGAAGCCCCCACAAAATGGTTGCATCTTCAGCAGCATCAAGCAGTGCAGATCCATTGCAAAACAGCCCTTTGCTCTAAATGACAGCTCTGAGATTTGTGCAGCGGTGAAACGATCCTGCTAAGCTGGGCCAGAACATTTTTAAAATCCATTCAATGTAAAATATATATTGATATATTTACATTGGATGATGCATTTCCGACATTAAATTTCCATCAAAACTAGAGAAGGGCTCTGCGGTCCCCTGTTACAACCGTGATCAATACAGCCAGCATGTTCTCTTCTCTTCTCTTTTGTGGCTGTCCTCCAAAAATAAGCAGCCTTGCCTGATGAATCATTTGCTCTTAGCTGAGCGTGAAGTAGCGTTACTGCTTTGCCTGTGACGTCTTTATGTTAAAGATTCTGATCAAGTGCTTTAATCGACCTGACCTTTCCGCTCTCAGCTTTTCTTGTGGAGCCAGCAGTGTTTGCTGGCTCCAAACGTTAATTCTGGGGGGTTTGAAGGACATAATACAGTGAGACAGCTGAGACAGAATAAAATGTCTAGCAGAGCTAAAAGCTAAAAGGGGAGGTTTCTCTGAATAGGTCAGTCATTGTGCAGGTTGCAGAGGGAAGCTTTTCACACATAGCCTTGATTGCTGCCTTTGCACCATCTATTCTATACAGGATTTGCAATCTTCAAGGCAGCTTCTCAGGGCTTGACAGGTGTGCCATGTTTTAGATGTGAGTTCCATCATGTGGCGTTGAAGGGTCTGACTGCTTTAAAATCTTGGTTTGCAGCTGATGAAAGGTGAGTTGCCAGCAACAGCATGAAACCTGAGCTCCACTCCCTTGCATGCACTTAACAACCCAGCATTTGCAAACTGAGGCTTGAAGCTAATTCTTTAACATGTCAACCAGCCCTACAGGAAACAAAAGCATTTGCTCTACATCTTACCTACTGAAAAATACATGGCTTTTTTCATATTATCCTGTAATGTCACATGGCAAATGTAGCTCAGATCTCTGCCAGCAAGACGAGAGGTATAACCAGAGGCACACATGTAAAACATTTGCAAGCAGGAGCTACCCTTAGCTAAAAGTGCCTACTTTTTTTCCCCCCTCCATTATTCAGGAAATACTTACTCTCCATATACTAAGAGGAGACAGGAAAATACCTGCACACTGTTAAACCAGTGAGACATTAAGTGGCTTGCCCACAATTACATGGGGAATCAAAGACAGAGGAAGGAGCAGAAGAAGAAGCTGAAGAAGCCAAAGACTTGAGTCTGTTAATCCTGCTAAAGACAGCATCAAGCCATGCTCCTGCTCTGCTGATTAAAGATATTTCACAACACATATTGATGGGTGAATTCATTCCAGCATCGTGCCTGTAGCAGATTCCATTTGTGCCTCATGCCATCATGCAAGGTGGCTTTTAAGCATGGCTAAGCTGCCTTCCTGCTGTTGCTCAGTTCTTGCTCAAGTTGATAAGCCAACATCAAACCACACATTGCCAGGCCTGGCTAACCCAAGACAGCCAAACATTTCAATGCCTTCAACTGTATTAACTACAATCTAGTTAATCCAGTTGAGGTAAACTATCCACAGATCACTGCAGGATGACTCCAACTTGTGTCTTCCATTTCACAACAGTAGCTGGGCTCTCATCCAAGGCCTTCCAAACAGAGTACAGAGCTCAGAATGCAAGACCTTGATTACATAGTGTGTGAAAGCAGTGAAACCAACTGCAAAAAATGTTAAAAGTAAAAAAATCACAGTTAGTGTTCTATTTCCCCTCAAAAGATGATTAAATTTCTTCTCTCCCTCTTGCCAGACTTCCTTTACACACTCTCTCCCATGAAGGTGTTTGCAGTTACATGGTATATATATACAGAAATGCCATATTAGATTAAGGTCTGTCCTGTACTGGACAGACCATAGGCAGCTTCAGAAGAAGATCTTGGAAAGCTGTTTCTAAAATACTTAAAAAAAGGCATTTTCTTCCCTATTCTGTTAATTAGATATGGTAAAAAAAACCATGAAGGTGTATTGCTTCCAAACAATTTGTTCCTCTGTTTTAGAATCTATGCTACTTAAATTCAGGCTATTCTTATGTTCCTGGTAAATACCCTGAACTGTTGAATGCTTGCCTGCCTCATATGGGTGGGAGTTCCAGAGATTAACTGTGTATTTATGAAGGAAAAGAATACCAATTTTAATCTGCTTATTTTCCTAACGAGACAGCACGAATAAAAGTTATCAGCCCATCATTTTCCCCTAGGACTTTTTCATGTCTAACATATCTAGCCTCCAAGTTTTAGTTTTAGTAGACCTGTTTCACATGGAGGTTCTCCCATGTTCACTATTCTTTCATATTAAGTCCCACCCATGCTAAGCTGTACTAGCAAATTTCATTCAAAGAATGAAAGACACTGCTTGCTCTCTGCCATTCATCCTGCACTCCTCCACTGGAAAAGCAGAAAAAACCTCCAGAAATCCTGTTTTATTCTTAGATTATACTCCTGACTAGTCTGTGCTTCAGTCAAGTACATACAAGGCCATTAGGAACCTCCTTATTGCTCTCATCCTACATCACTCCAAGGAAATGAGAAGACTTTGGGGATGGATTATCAAAAGAGGTAGGTGTCCACCATCCACTGGGATGCAATGCCTCTGAAAACCAGTCTCTAGAGACTCTTTTTTATAAGACACACAATAAAAAGTCCACGACATGCCCTCAAAAGAGAATCACATTACACAGCTCCTCTTATCAATGTTAATCTGTCTTTACCTCCCGCAGCCTTTTTCGATGAACACGGCTCCAGATAGTCACAGGCCATGATAAGGGTTTTGTGCCCATCTTCCCTGCTGTCACAGCAGGTTTGCTCATAAATCATCTGCATGTTGCTACACATATCTAAGCCTGACAACCACTGTATAAAACATCCCATTGCTTTTTGGAAATGAACAACAGATGGATTTCATGTTTAAGCGTTCAGAACCACAGAGATGGGAATTTCACAAGCAAGAATGCAAGCTTCTCCCCAGCAGAATCAGGCTGGCTTTGCAATCTGGTTACCAGAGGGCAAAATATTTTGTATCCAACTGGCATCTAAGGTCCTATTAACACTGTTTTACAGAAGTCACTGTTCATAAACAAACATTTAATTGCAGGAGTATCTACCTATGATTTAAATAACAGGTCAAGTAGTATCTGATACTGACGATTGACTGAAACATGACTTTAACAACACATTTTATATGTTAATAATAATGTCAATAATATGTTTTAATAATATCCACTGCCCTGGAGGGGCAGAGGGAGATAAGGGATTATTCTTTGAAGACTGATGCTCAGGGCTTAGCTATCATATATCAAGGCCATTTTGGTACTACTTTAGGAATAGAAAAAAGTCTTTACATAAGCTACCTTTATGCCTAGTCAGAGCACATTGAAACTATCTTAACTAAACTGAATAAACAGGCATTTAATTTTTTTTATGTTAGTCTCAAGTAGGCATCCCAATTTGTAGCACTCCCCATAAACTCTGCCTACATTTTCCATTGCATATTTTTAAAGCATATTTGAGATTATTTCAACAAGTTACCTTTGTGTTTTGTGGGCCAGTTCACATATACTGGGTGTGCATTCCACTACACATGCTAACAGGGACTTGTGTGGTGAAGCAATTTCCCTTGATGCAGCTTAATTTTCCCCTGAATAAGCACCTTTAGTTTGTCTGTTATGGTGTCTCTCTCTTTTACACCCTGAATTTAACTGTGTTGTGTTTATCCCTAGCCGATGAATGAGCAAAAAGAGATTGTTGGCTTTTATGCCACAAGCAAAAGTAATCCAGAAGATACAAAGTATACTGAAGATTTACAATCCATTAAAAAACCCAAACAAACAGCAAATCTTACAAAAATAAAACCAGCTATAATCTAAAATGGTAAAATGAAGAACAGCTCAAAATTTTAGCTTCTTATTCTTGACCTTAAAGTAAACGAGGCTACTGGAACAAAACCAGGCAGTTTTGCTGTGTTTAGAATGAACTAAACTGCTGTTCAGATGAACTGAGGTTTCAAATTGAAAAGTGTCTGCATAGTATTTGACATTGTAGCTGCCAAGAGTAGAAGAGACAATGCAACAAATTAATCTGGAGCCACTGTGGTACTTTAGAAGCTATTTCTGCATCTGTAAGGTCTCTTGGAGGAACATGCAGAGGCTGTGATGTCTGAATCTGGAAAGTATTGAGAGATTTTGTCCCTCAATGGTATAGCTGACAGAAAAACATTGACTGTAACACCTCAGTATTGATGATTACTATGGGAAACCAACCTTTTGAACAGAGTTGCTGAGAACCAAGGTTATCAGCCTGCAGAAAATGCTGTATCTCTTGCTGGAGCTTTCCTCCAAACAGGAGCTGAGAGTCAGTATTTGAAATTTCTACAAAATTCTGATTTAAAGACATTAAACCTTTTCATTATGATAACATTTGAGTCATCTCAGTTCTCTAACGTCAAAACAGTATCATGGAACATATCAAATAGAGTATTATGTCACTGGAACTAAACAGGTACAGTAAATTGACACTCTTTACTTTGTTAAATGATGTTTCTATATTGTCAATAAGAAGTTAGAAAAATTGAGTCTTTTTTTTCTTTTAAGTAGACACTTCCCTGCAAACCCTTTAATTTTTGACAAAATCTCATTCTCTGAAAGGAAGATTCTTCTGCCAGAAATGTTCTCAACTGTCACATGCCTTGAAGTACACAAGAATTAAACAAAGAACATGGCCTCCCCTTATCTGAATGTTCAAGTGAATCTAAATTCCCACATTCCTTACTGGTTCCCTCAAATTAACTTGCACAGCTGTGAATTACACTGACTGTCAGAGACCTGCTTCACAATCTTCCAAAGTAAGAATGCAAATCCCTGCTCCAGAAATCCTGCTTGAATAGGGGTTGATGACATCTTTCCAGGAAGGAACTCCTCCTTAAGCAATGGCTTTTTAAACTTACGACCTGTTCTATATATTTGTTACTCTGTTTAGTAACACCTATGGAAGCTGCCAACTGATGCCTCCAAACCCAAACCTGCAAGTGCAACTTGGAGTGGTCCTGTCCAGGGTCAGGAGTTGGACATGATGAACTGTCTGGGTCCCTTCCAACTCAGGATATTCTATGATTCTATAAACTTACCACTCATGTATTGCCCACTGCTCAGGAGTATGTGTAGTACCCCTGGATTCAGTGGTGGTCTTCAAACAACTCAAAAGTTCTTAGGGCTGGCTCCTAAACCCAGAATATCTTGAAGGGACTTGCAGGACCTAGTCAGGCACTGAGATACATAACTAGAAGTCTAAGAAGGCTCTGCTGATCTCCACATTGTGCAATCCTGATATTTATCAACACAATGGCACAACGAACAACATGAGACGGGTAGAAGGAACACAGAAGGAAACCTGCCCTGGTACAGGCAGACACAGGGGACTTGGCTCTCCTGAAAACCATGGTGCCAGTTCCACAAGAAGAACATGCAGAAACTCAGCCCCAAGAAGGAATGATGGTGGGTTCTGTCTGTCCCTGTCAAAGAGCTGTGTGGGCTTTTTCTCCCACAAATAGTTCTGCAGTCTCTAAAATAAGAACTTAGCCTCCATGTTCCTGACATTTGAGTTTTATAAGGAGTACTTCTGAACAGTGGGGAGGAGATCCAACTAGATGGGAGGTGAGAATTCAAGTGTTCCTATCAGCAGTCTGTAGCAAAGCTCTGAGAATTATGTTCTATTCTGGTTTTTTCGCCCTCATCTAAATAAACTTACCAACAAGGCTAAAGCATTTTATTAAATGTCATGAAAAATTTATGATTTGATAGGGTGTTTTATTAGGCCTGACTGATTTATTAGTTCCACCAATTGGTAGAATCAGTAAAGCTTTGAGTTACTCTGACAAGAGCCCAGAAATCCAGATGTGGTTTGCTTTCCATACATAAATAACTGCACACTCTTTCAGTTTTGATGGCTTATGTCTGACTTGGGGAAACAGTCACCAGGAAAGTAAGAAAGGGAGTGTAGAGTCTCCATGAGGGAGGCAGAGAGCAAATCCCTCAAGCACCTGAATTCTTAGTCCTGTTCTCTGGCAGACTCCAGATGTTTAGAGATGCAACACACAGGTCTCAGCTCTACAGAGCCTGATACGAAGCAACACTGCAGTCCCGTTGTGCTGCCAATACATGTAAATATTCTACCAAATCCCTGCATTACCATTGCCTCTCCTCCCACATTTAATCCCATCAGAGGTTCAAGCCCAGCAAAGGTGCTGATCAGACACATCTTTCATTACCACAGTAGCAGAAAATGACCTGTCCCACCTTTCTGGCTCTCCAACACATCAGATTCTCAGATGCATGCATAAAGCATAAATAAAACCCAAGATACATGACAAGCCCTCAAACACACTGTAGAGGCAATGTGGAGAGGGGGACGAAACCCCCCTGAAATGCCTGGTTACAGCAAGAATTTGCCAGTTACAGTGAGAGGCTGGCAGAGGGGAAAACATGCTGGTGCAGACTTTGATTTGGAGGGAAAAGTTTCTATGCATGAATCAGGGCAAAGGTGTAAGTGGGTGCATAGGGCTGATGTGAAAGAACATAGCCAGGTTTAGTGGAGACTTCCTCCTAACTTAGCTACAAAGCCTGGCTTTGGCCCCATCATCTTGTCCAGCAACAAGGTATCAACAGTTGCTTTCTGTGGATCTTGCTGGCACGCTCAGCTAAATCACCCCTGAAATCATAGAAAACATTACCCTCAAAAATCATTGACAGCCCAAGACATGATGGCAACAGTATTGTACGCATCAGCATTTGGGATCATTACTGTAAAAGGTTACAGGAGGGATTCGGGTTAATGGAGGTAATCTGTGATTATCTGATGCAACAGATTGCTCTGCCAGTGACTCATTCTGTCTGCCGCAATAGATTGTGGGTTGCAGCTGCAAATAGCAAGCAGGATGGAGCTGGCTCCCAAGCTAAGGCTGTCCCTGTTGTTTGGAGAAACCCCTAGAAGAGATGGTGCCAAGCCATTGCAGGTGTGTGACAGCCTGGCAGAGCACTACTGAGGGGAGTGGGCTGTAGTGGTGCTCTGCAGTCACTCATTCATGGGTGTTACTATAGCTACCACTTGAAGGACTCCACACAAAAAGAAATTTACAAAAAAAAACCGAGAAAATTAGGAGGTAGTACACAAAAAACAAGGAAACTTGTTGTAAAGCAAAGGCAGAAGGTTCCTCTGATTAGCTAATGAAGTGCTTCAAAAGCAGTGATTGAAAAATGAGGCTTGAAGGTTGCATGGCGTAAGCGTCAGATGATGCAAGCAGCTGGCAGAGCTCTGTGCCAGGGATGGATTAACTATTTCCTCATTGCTCACAAAGCCCTGCACTTCCACTGGCTCTCGCCACAGCCTTGGGGCCAGAATTAAAACAAGGTACTGATTTGGGCTATCAGCCCCCCAGAAGCAGCGTGGAAACAGGCCACAAAGAGCACTGATCCTACCACCAGGAACTCTAGGAGAGAGAAAAAGTCAGGTACTGTCATAGCCTGCACGATGAAGAAGAAAACAGCACCACACAGCAATCCCACACCACCCACATCTCCCAGTGGAAAGCTCCTGCCTTTGGTCTGGAAGTCCAAGGTAGCCCAAAGCACCAAAAGCAGCTGCTGCCAGGGACAGACACTAGTAACACGTACATAAATCTAAAGAAACATATAATTCCCACTCACATGCTTTCCTGACAGCCAGCTGCTCCCCTTGCTTGTCGTTACCATCACTCAGAGATTAATGTCACTGCCTGCAACAGCTTATTAGCAATTTTTATTACAAAGCATATACATTTGGCTGGTGGTGGGCAAAAGCTAAACCTTTGAGTAAATAAAACACTAGGACAGGTCACAGGGAATGACAGAGAACAGATATCTGCGGGGTCTTTACCCTGGCTCTGAAAGCCAATAATGGCAGGAGGTCAGAGATCACCAGCTTAATTGTCCGGCAAATTAATGGTGACGAACGTCTGTTTCCCCTCTTGTTAAAACTGACACCAGATATTTCAGAGAAAGCAGAAGGACACTTGGCTACAAAGGAATGTTTTGATGGCTGAAGCTGAGATTGTTGCCAGCCCCAGCCTGACAGAGCAGTGCAGGTCAAACGAAGTCACTGTAGGAAACTGCTGCTGACTCCAGCATAAACCAGAACCTTCTGGGCCCAGTCAAGCAGCCATGGATTATCCTGCTTGCTTTGGAAAGAAAGATTGTTTACTTATGTTTAAAAAATCAGATCCAGATCTTTGAATATACAAGCATTAAAAAAAATTAAAAGCTGGAGGAATGTGAATTGCACCTTAAAAATCAGCTGCACTTGTTTCTTCCTATTTTGAAGAAAAATTGCGAGGGGAAAAAAAATAACCAACCAACCAAACAAACAAAAAGTCAGAACACATTACAAAAAGCAGAGTTTTTCTTTACATTTTCCCTCCCCAGAAAAAGTCTCTCTTTCATTTTCCTGTACAATCCTGGTTCAGCAATGCATCTCTGAGCAGAAAGTGTCATCACAGGGAGAGCATTGAAACCAGAAAATACAAGGGGACCACTTTCATCCTATCAGTGACATTTTGTGAAGCTGGCTAATACTTTTCTATTGAAACGACTTCTTCCACAGTGAAAGATGAGGTCTACTTATTTATTTTCTTCTTGTTGCTCAATCTCGCTTCAATTCAGATTTTCATGTGTAGCTGTAGGATGAAAGCTTCCCTTTGTTTCAAGGTACGTATGTTAGGTTTGAGCTGTTGTGAAAGAGACTGAAGGGCACATCTTTCCCATTCATCCAAATACATTCGAACCCCTCTGGTGTTTAACTCAAGCTTCAAAAACGAGGAACAAGCACTTTCTGAATATTAAAAAATACAGTATCAACCTAACAGTCAGTTTCTGAGAGCCATAAAGTGACTTTTTCCTTCATAAAAAATCCCTCCTTATGGGACATGCTGATATCTTTTATTAATACTGGTAATATGTAACACTGTCAACAAAGATGTGTAGCACTGGATTGGGAACTACAGTCTAAGTATTCCTTCAGCAGTGTTTTCCACAGAGGTTGTGACAACTAGGGAACAGACACACTGATTCCAAGTAAATCTATGTGCTCAGTTTCTGACTGAGCTAATTATAATGGTGCCTTTAGCATCTCTGTCTTTAAGTGTCTGCCAGCGTGCCCCCAACAAACTACCACGTTCTTGTTTTTCTAGCCCAGACAGAAAAGTCTGATTATCAGGTCAGAGTCAATCTTACCTCCAAGACCAATGTACTTCCATCACACGTGAATCTGGCCCTCAATTAACAAAGGAGAAGCTAGTGAGAACCCATCATGGTTTATTTGTTCGCTTCTTGCTTCTGCCACTCATCAATACCCAGGGTGGGAAGGCTGCTGGGTCTATAGAACTAAAAAGACTTGACATAGTCCTAAAGAGCTAAGGGAGGCATCTGGCTCAGCAGTTCCACTGTGAGGGTGGTCTGACCTGCACATGGGCATGTGCCTTCCTGTCATCCACTAGATAGAAAACAGTCCCTGCAGATCCCAGGACCCATGTCCTACCAGGTGAGCAAAATCAAAAGGGCTTTTGCAGCAAAAGTCTGTAAGCTGCTGCTTCATGGAGGGCAAAGTGCAGCCCATGCCACCTCTGACAGTGCTGGTGGTACAGGTCAGAGCACCACTGCAATGCCAGTGGCATGAGCAGATATTAAGTCGTTGGCATGGAGTGTGATACTGATAGATGAGCTCGATATACTGCTTGTGTGGCTCTGAGAGTCACTCTCGAGCTGAACAAATCTACAAGGGAGACACAGTCTCTGCTGCAAGAAACGCTTTCTGTTCAGGTCCTTTACAAATTCCGTATCTGTTTCAGAGTGCCAGGGCAGGAAAAAGAAATTCAGCTATTCCTTTAAATGATACTTTGATTTTTAAACTCATGAGAGCAAGATCCCAAGGAACTACCCAGAATATCCAAGCCTCCTTATCTCATCCAACTCCCCCCGTGACGCAGCCTGCTCTGCTCTGTGAGAAGCAACACAGCAGCAAACACTGATCTTTGTGTCTAAGCATCTAAGCCCAAGTGGCACATGTGCTATTTTAGCATCTCTTGGGACCGCTCTGGGAGATAATGTAATTAATATTATCTTGGTGACGGCTATTTACCACATCCCACTGGGAAACTGCAGACTGTGCTTATGGAACTTGAACCCAATTAATACCCACTTCCTACCAGTTTCAGGTGTCTCCTAGTTTAAAGATACATTTACGAACAAAACAAGTCAGTAACTCTTCCCAGTGAGCCAAACAGTATCTTAATCATTTGTGTTTAATAGGAAGCAAATGACTGAGCACTGATAAAGTTCACCATTATGCTTTTGAGGAAAAGAAAAGTGACTGCAGAACAATCTGATAACGGGAGAATTTGCTTCCTGTGTAACTCAATATTTATAAACCTTCTCAGTAAGGGGGCAAAAAGGAAATAATTTCAGCTGGCTGGAGTTAACATTCCAAATCACATTTTAAAATGACAACACAAACAGGACACCAGCTGAAAACAGTGCTTATGAGAGAGATATGGAGAAACAAGAGGAGGTTGGAAACCCAGAATTTTGGCTGCCCTTGGCTCCTCGGCACAGGCTTCCAGCTGCCTGTGGACATGGCACAGAAACATGCTCAACCTCTCTGACAGCAACACGGGACATGGGGTGTCAGAGGCAGCAAGTGGAAGCAGGATTGTCCTGGTTGTGTTTTCCACCTTCAGTGGAATGGCTGGATTTAACAACCTCCTTCCGTCTCCAGTGGCTCATATGCACGAAGACACGGGATTTTTTTTCCAGCTAAAGGTTAATTTTCACAGGATCACAGAATATGCAGAGTTGGAAGGGACCCACAAGGATCATCAAGTCAAACCCTTAGCTCTGCACAGGACCATCCCCAAGAGTCACACCATGTGCCTGAGCATATCATACAAACACCTCTTGAGCTCTGTCAGCCTCGGTGCTGTGCCCACTGCCCTGGGGAGCCTGTTCACTGCCCGACCACCCTCTGGGGAAAGAACCTTTTTTAAGATCCAACCTAAACCTCCCCTGACACAACTCCAGGCCATTCCCTCTGGTCCTGTCACTAGGCTGTCTTACCATACTAGGAATTTCAGTTATTTTCCATGCTTTTCTATATTTAATCCTCTTGAAATGCAGGCAACGATTGCCCTAAAGCCTGACTAGTGTCTCAAAGGCAGAACTAGTTCTCAGCCACAACAGCCTCAATTCCAGCTATGTCCAGTACCTACAACTCCAGTTGATTTCATCAGGAACCACACATGGCAGCAAGCCCTTCAGCAGCCCCTTGAGAGAGGGAGAAATAAGGACCTTAACTGAGGAGGCCCCTCGGCACCAATTTATAAGTGCAGAGCGTTTCTGGAGTAAGTGTTGGTTTCCAAGGCTTCCTAGTAAGGAAGTTTTTCATGGGAGAATAACGTAGGAGATGTAGAAGAGTGCTTACAGTGATAGCAAAAATAAATATAAATTATTTGTATTTTATGCCTAAAAAGGCAGTGTTCTCGATTATTAAAAAAAGAGATTTTTATCTCCAAGAAGTAGAGAAACAAAGATGGGGGAAAGAAAAACAGTGAAGGTACATCTACTTTGTTTCACATTTTCCACTTTAGTAGATGATAAAGTGGTTTGCACTTTACTGCCTTGGCTTCAGATATCAAATAAAATATTTTGGAGTTGCTTTTAAAGTTTATTAATAAAAATAATACAACCAACACATCCCTTGGCTTTTCAGCAGTGCCCTGTACTAAAAGACATAAAAGCATTTTGCAAACAAAAATAGCAAAAGCTTTTCCAGCTTAAAGATGTATTTTGCCCTCATATAAAATAGCATGACTTTTATAGTTCTGTTGAGACACTCCACATGTGCAACCAGGAAAAGAAATTATCACAGGCAGTTTCAATGCACAGTTTTAATTAGAGAAAAAAAAAAAACCAAAACCCAGACCCATTCATCTTGGAAATTTTTCCAGTTGATATTGTCAGAGGACCTAAGAAAACCCTGTGCTCGAGGGAAAATCATTCTTTAAGTTCTATTTACTGTGTTTTGTTTCAACTAGCCCAGCTCTCGAGAGAAAAAGCACAGGGTGCTGCTCTGTGTGCCACACACATATTGGTGTGGTGTGGATCCCCTCCAAATGGCTGGTCACTTGTCCAGAGGATTGCACATCACCTTCCCATTGCTGAGACAACAAGCAGCTGGAGAGAGCAAGAAGACCTGCTGAGAAAAGGCTGACACTCGCCCTTTACCAGACACCAGAGAATCCAATGGCACCAGTGTTTCATTACTTCCACTGCTCACAGGACAATGTAGCATTTGCTTTCCTGCAATGCCTGGAGGCCAAAAAATGCGGGATATCTTTGTAGAAGGCAAAGCATGAACCCAGATCCCATCCCTGAAGAGTTTCCAGCTCCCAGTACAGCAGCCAAAATCACTCCCTCTGACATCCTGAACCCGCTGCTGTCACTGGGGATGCTGCCTCTGCCTTCAGCAAAGGTTAGGATTTCATCCCCTGTGGCTTCAGAGGGTCACAGTTTTCCCACTCATGAACACAACTGCTTTCTGAGGAAGGCCCATATTTCAAAATGGGGTGGTATTATTGCAAACATTAAAAGCTGCCAGGAACAATCAAAGACTGTAACTGTATTGTTGTCCAGAGCTGACTACCTTTCAAACAGATTTTCAATAAAAACACAAAGATGGAAACAACATTGATGAACAAGGGCAAGTCAGATCAGGTGTTTTCCTTCACTTTCACCCCGACATCTCATCTTTCTGTTTTCCCCAGTTCTGCCCATCTCTATCATTTCAAGCATTAACTACTTATTTCTATTTTCCAGGTTTGTCCTCTTTTCACCTTGTATTGACTATCAGCATCCACCAGTTTCCAATGACACCTTCTGTCTCTGACCTGCTGCAAACTAAACTGCTACCCCTCCACATCCATCCAACTCCTGAAAGCAACCCTAGGAATAGGGGATTGCAGCCTCTTGTTCTTCACTTTCTTTATTTCAGGGAAATGCTTCTAGGAGTGGACTGCATCATCCTATTCCCTCTCACTTGCTCTGTTTCTTTGTTCCATGAACTCTGAATTCTCTTCTGGATACTTGCACACCTTCAGCAAGCTGGAAATCCTCACCACCAGCACCACCAGGCTAACAGACACCTGGTGTCTTGGACACATAGGCATCCCATCAGGATGAGATTATCTCACATATTTGCTGCATCAGGGCCATCAGTTAGGACACATAAGTATGGGGGTTTGGGAAACAGTTGCTGGCCTGTATTGAAGAGTATTTGCACCAAGTTGGGCCTAAGTCCTCTTTAAACTTGGTGTAAGGCAAAACTGTGCTAAAAAATGTCCAAACAATAAGCTGTGTGGTCAGCTGTGTGCCAGCTCAACCCTCCTGCCACAGCTATAGTTAGCTCACTAGGACATGTCCTCTGTGACACACAGAAGAAAAATTATGTTGGTTGACTTGACCATAGCCAAAGTTTCACCATAAGCTGCCACCAGGCCTTGGCTTTGGCCAGAACCTCCAGCTCACACTGATGAATCCACTCATGTTTGGATGTCCTTCAACCCGTGCTGCTGCCACAGCCATGCATCCGTCTCTGAATACAATACAAGGGATGCAGCCTGGTATCTGAAATCACTGGCCACAGGCCTGTTCATCCTTTCCAAAAGCTGACATACTAATACAACTGAATAGAAAGAATTCAGGGCAACTTGGTCACACACACACAAAAAAAAATAAAAAAAGGCCAAGAATAGGACTTTGGCCTTGTCCTGAAATCCAAGCTACAACAGCAGATGTCTTTCATCTATATGACCTTTTCCACTAAGACAAAAGAGAGGCAGGATATTAAATCACAGTTTAAGATTTTTTATGACTCTTGGCAAGCATTTATTTATTATGGATTTGTTTGGTTTGGGACTTTGTTTTTAGGCAGAGTGTTATTTTTTGTACTTTTCAAGGAACTTCAGCTGAAACACCAGAAAAAGTCTGAGACAAATTTCTTTTGGGTGATTTGCACAGTTTCAAAGTCACAAGCTGACTCTCCCTCCAACTCACATTGCTCAAACCAGTGTGTTTAAACCAGAACAAACAATTAACATGAAGGCAGCAATACATTTTTCACAATATCGTGGCAAACCTTGATGGCATGTGCAGTTCTGTGAGGGGGACAGTAAATCCTTTATCCAGCAGATCTAGACAAGGAAACTTGCTTAAAGGCTGTACCATGTCCAATGCAAATCCCTTGTTGACTACAGTTGAAAGCACACAGTGAGAGCAGGAGAGAGCACAAGGAATGTGGGCGAAAGCACAGATTAACTGTATTTGTCTTCTTAATTTGCTTATACCCTTTGCTGGAGAATAGCTCTCCCCAGCATGCTCAGATCACCTTACAGATGACTAAGCAGGAGGGAGGATAGAGATGCTACTAGGAAACACAATCCATAGGAAAGGACATTAACCTCAGACCCAGAGAGGATTAGTTTTAAGTCACTCTTCTAGCACAGATTTTTCACGTTATTTTAGGCAAAGAGAAAGGCTGTGTAAATACCTTGTGAAATGAGCCCATGATCACAGACAGACTAAGAGATGGCTGAAGCAGATACGGGTCTGTTCACCCAGCCCCTCTGCCAGGGACTATTACCTTTGGGAAACATCAGATTTAATGGAGTGTGCTCCTTTTTCACAGCTGCTGAAACTCACATTGTCACAACTGGCTCTAAACCATGCCTGCAGGTACACATCCTTCCTAAAGATTCACGTGATCTCAAGTCAAGCTCTTCATCTTGCCCTCAGTCAATTCTTAGCACACAACATGAACCAAGAGTATTTCCTAAGCCTCCCTTTGACACTGACAGGTTTAAGTATATTAAAGACTGAGAAACCCTAAAGGCCAATAGAAATTTTCAGTGAAACATTTTTCCCTCAGAAAATATCAGTCAGCTAAAAGTAAATGTTTCACAGATGTGTCACTTCTGATAACATTTTATTTTTAAATGAAGGAAATTCAAAAGTCTTCAGTAAGGTTAAAATAGTGTTTCAACTTTTGATTCCAAACTATTTATCCCTTTTAAACTACTACATTATACCATAAGTAAAAAAATGAAGTTGTTGCTATCATTTATTCTCAAACGAAACATATAGGCTGAGTTCAAACATTTTTTTTTTTTATTTTTCACAGCACATTAAGAATGTTTGTATTCCCTTTGTCTTAGAACAGAAATATGTTTTCTTGAAATCTGGGAAGAAAAACAAACAAACCAGCAAACCCCCTGAAAGAGGACAAGAGCAAAACCTTTGGCCCTCAAAGCCTCCCCAAGGCCCTCAGCTCTTGCAGTCGCGAGGGCAGGTGAGGACAGGCTGGAACTCTGCGTGTTCTTTCTGAGTGACTAAAACACGACATGGGCCAAATGCAACCACATGATACTTCCAAAACTAGAACACATATGGCTGAGCATTTCTGAAAAGTCAAAATCTGCTCACACTGAAATCAATGGGCGTTTTACTCTTGACTTCTTGGAAGCAGGGTTAAGTCAACACTGGGTAAGATGGGAAAATCCCAATCAGAGTTGATCAAGCACAGCGCTCTCCCTAAAGATTATTCATAAAGTGTGTGTAGACGTCACAAGAAAACAGAAGGTGCTACAGAGCTGTTATTTTTAATCTGAGGGTGAGAAATAGGCAGTGAAGCGTAGAGCATAACTTCATGCGTTGCTTTGTCACCATTCTTGTTAAGGAGCTCAAGGGAATTATTTTAAGGAGAAAAAAATTTGTGGTTAACTCTGTTTCTTCCATTCAGAATAGGCTGTGTGACACTTTTACAGTTTTTTAAAATACCTCTGAATTTTGTGAAATCATTTCTCTCTGAATGCTGTTTTTCTATGACCCACACAATTTTCAAAATGACCAAATATGCCCAAGAATACTTCTTTAAACCTCCTAGAAGATACCAGAAGTTATATTCTCCAGTACATCTCGTACAGAATTTAAATCAGGTCCTAGCTGCCTGCAAGGTTTCTGCAGAATTGTGTCTCCCTTCTTTTGCAAAGAGCAATCAATTTGGAGAAGCTGAGGCAGATACAGAAGTGGCTCATGGGGAGCATCTGTGCACAAAAACGGAGACCAGTTCTAATCGTCAGCATCGCAGGACTGCAATCCTCGAACCCGGGCAGGAGCAATTATCAGTGTGAGAGCATAATTTATTCCTTGTAGTCAGACACAAGATGGATATCTCATTGGGCACCAGTTAGATTGTTATACTCATTTTAGAAGGCTTAGCAATATCACTTACCATGTATGAAACATTACTAATGGCAGGCAGCCTGAGCCATCAGAGGAGTTTAATAAAGGGCTTCACTAAGTTAGTACTGTGCTCTCATTATGCAGAGGGTCAAAAATCCTGGCATGTAAATGGAAGGATAGCAGCTTTTTGGACTTCATGTGCTTCAAGTCTCTCAATCAACATATATATACCTTCATGTATGCAAACCTTTACAGTATGTTACTTAATTCATCACAAGAAAAGAAAACATAGACAATAAAAGTGTAGGATTTCAACACCAGGACCCTACAGTTATATCTAATCTAACTGATGACATAGAGGAGTAGTCCTGTCTCAATTATTCTTAATAATACTCACAACCTATATTTCTGAAAATTAACAAGAAAAAAACCCAGAAACCTCTCTGTTTATCTCACACTCAGAATTAGAGCCACCATTTCAAGAAATGCACTAGCAATTTACAGTTTGCAAGCAACAGAGCCACCCCCTTGGGGGGATGTTCCTTCCCTGTTGCTGCTTTTCCCATCCCAGTGCAGACAGCCTAAGCCTCCTGGTTTATGAAGCTGGACAAAAGCAGCCACTCAGTGTGGCTTGGCCGAGGTGTAAAATCTATCAGACAGGAATTTGGTTTTGCTTAGCCCAGCAGTCCCAAGCGCAACTGCGACACCCGCAATTAGGGCTTGCGGAGAACACACATCGTTACAGCTTCACCCTTGGGCATTCACCAAAAGAGAGATTTGCTTTTCTAATTGGCTCAATATTTTGAGAAGGTAAATGGTGAATAATAACAGCCTCGGCAGCAACATGAGACGGGATGAAAGCAGTACAAACTCCCCGTTTACACTCTCGGCTTCATGGCATGAGCCACATGTTGATTGAATTCCAGCCCCAGGAGAAACTGTCCTGCAGGAGACATCCTCCCTCACAGCACCATGGGGAGCGCCCAGGGACACCTGGCTTTGGTCACCTCAGTTGGCTTTTGGCCTTGGTGAACTATGCTATATTTCTGTTCAACTACAAACCCCATTTGCAGAGCAGTAAGTTTCCTGCAGAGTTAGGAAGCTCACTTCCCTTATTGCAGAGAAGAAATAAACAGTTCTTTGAGGGGAAGGCATTATTTAATTTATGAGCTGGATGCTATTTCAAAGACTAAGCTAGGTAAAATGTTAATTTCTGCAAAGCACTTCCTCAACAAAAGCAGCTTTATAAACGCAATTTGATAATAACAATAAATTTAATATTTTCTTCAGAGATTCTTAAACCCATATACTCGGTCCTCTCAAATACAAGGGGAAAAAAAAAAATCAAAATATCAACATCCATCACTAAGTTAATTACAACTGGTCACACTTAACCTCTGATAATTTAACCATGCAGAGTACCTTTAGCCCGTAAAAGCTGCAGTAAATTTAATGCAATCTATAAATATCACTGAGGCCACCGGTGGCTGATCTCTGGAGTTTAACCTCTAGGTTGCTGATTTAAATGTGCTGGATTATAAGCACAGCATGCTGTAGCCACTGACTGCTGCTCGGGTTCAGCGCTGACAGATGTCCCCTCCTATCTGGAAGAGGGATGAATGAATGAAAAGCCTCCATGCCATTCATGGCTGCCAAACAGCACATTTTGAAATGCAACTGAGAGTCGCACCCTTCTACAGCCTGCTGATACAGCTCCAAATATCTCTCCTGCATTCAGTCTACCTTTTTATTTTTCTATGCATGCCATTGTTTCAAGTCTTTCTGTTTTTGTGCAAAAGCATAGAGCATTCTCGCCTCAACGCCAGAGACATCATTCCCCCGTTGGCTGGGCGGAGCTTGACCTCAGTCTCCTGCTCTCCCCAAAAGAGCGTATCTTCCATTGACGTCAAGGGCTCTGCACACAGAGGGAGGGAGATAAGCAGGATCTGCTTCGTGAATGAGAATTTTGCTGTAGGAATTTACAAGCCTCTCACAGTCTCCTCTCTTGATTAAAGCCGGAGGGATTATTTTACAAATTCAGCTGCTGAGTCCTGGCTATTGGAAATCTGTCTCACACAGGGCTCTCTGCTGTTAACCCATCCTGACTGTTTGGGCAAGACAAAAGCCACCATTATCTGAAAAAAGCAGGTCAGATGCAGAAAGGGTTGTGTCGGAGGGGAGTCACTGACAGCTGTCTGTATGGCATCTCATACCTCTGAGTACTGATGAGCTCTTAGAAAGCCTACATCCTGCTTGAGGTGCACATTTTAAGCAATACAGACCTGCGGGTTAAATTAGAGGGGTTAATACCCAGTCTAATGCATTCCTTTCCTGAGAGAAAAAACTGGGGGTGTCCATGGGACTCAGTTTGGTATTACAGATGGGTTCTCTGTGAGTCAGTACTCCATGCAGGTGGTGCAGCATGGGGCAGAACAGGCTCAATGAGAAGGCTCCCCAGGAGTGGAGCTACAATAGCTGAGTGCACCTAATATACAGCTATACAGAAATATAGTTGGCTTGGGCACAGTGCCACCCCAACATGACACTGGTGTTTACAGGTCTGCAGCAAACCTGGACTGTGGAGGGTCAGGGATCTCTGGATCATGCTACACTCCATGTGCAGACATTCCCAGGGTCAGCAAAGGGCCAACAGCCTCGCCTGCCACCGAGTCTGCCTCTGCAGCAGAGCTTCCCAGCCTCACTTTGCTTCTGGGCCCTCTGGGACCCAAGAACTGGGAAGCAACCTTGAGTTGCCTGGTTTAGATGTACCTCAGCACCCTCAGAGATACACCAGAGAGTACAGAGCTCTGCACGAACACCAGGCTTTTGAGAAAAGCTGCTTATTACAAATACCATTACAGCAACACAAACCAATGGCACAATCTGATTGCACTATGGTGTACACTTAACTAGGATTATCTGAAGTTATGTTTGTGTGTAAGCTTTCCCTTACTCTCACGCACAGGGCTGCTTAAGACTTGCTTTTATGCTTTTTTGCTGCCTATTGGTGGGGTATGCTTTGCCTTCATTTGTCATGTGCCACCTTCACAGGCGTTGTAGCTGCAATGTAACAATGGGTTGCAAATCAACAGCAAGTTTTGGTCACAAGCAAGAGAAAACATAGGCTTGAAAAGATGCATTTATAATAGCTAAATGCCAAGTTTCTACCGCAAAATCTGGAGAAAAAGGAATGCTGTCAGTATGCCAGCAATGCAGCCAGTGATTTTCATGGCTGGACTGTTACACCTTGTGGAATATTGTACTTGGAGCTTCTGTATACAAGGTCAGGGTAGAAACCCTGGAGAAAGGGACGCCCATCTATGTAGATGGTGCATCACACTCCAGAATTTAAGAGATACTAGTGGCCACATACTTTCAGCCTGAGTGAATCTTCAGTGTGACCTCTCAGACTCTTTGCTGTTACACACCAGCACAGCTCACCTCGCACATGCTGTCAAAGGCTGCAAGGACCACAGAGATAGGCTGGTTTATGGGCGCATGGGGGAACCATATTCCACAAAGCAAAAAAACCCCACCCTTGTTTTAACAAAAGGTGTGAATGAAACATGAATAAACAGAAACTTATGAAGGTCCTTACCAGCTCAGCCTAATTCAGGGTCAAAGCTCATTCATAAACATATTGGCATTGCAAAGGAAGTAACAAGATACTCATTTACAGACAAGAGCCTCCTTTCCTGTTTTCCTCCAGCCTCAACAGATTGGGGCAGGCATGTTAGAACAATATAGGAAATGATCAGCTGTGATATACATAAGACAATGCTGATGTGGCTTGCAGATAACACATATATGCAGCTGCAAGGTACTGGTTAAGTTTCTCAGCCTTGATCACAACATTCAGTCATTGTTTCCGCTTGATACTTCATACAGCAACCTTTGAAAATGCCTACTGATGTGTTTAATATGAAGCTGGGGAGGAGACAAAGGATAGATCATATCCTGATGTACAAGATCTCATTTTCTTACTCTTCTTATGCAAAACCACAAACTTTATACATTGTCATAGTACCAAGGTTTTTAAAAGAAAATACAAGAAATATGACTCCCTGTCAAAAAGCTGCAGCAGTGAGTTCTCCAGGTTGACTGCCCTTATGTGTTATTCTTTTAACCATTAAGTACTGTTTTGTTCTTTTGAGCATATTAGAATATAATTACAAAGCCCAAAACAACAAGGAAAAATATTATGCTAAAGCTTCAGCATGATTTTACACAGTATTTTTTCTATTCTCTAGTTACCTCTTTTTTTAAAAAATAGGGCACATGTGAATTTCCAAAATATTCCGATCAATTAAATTAAGGCATTTCCTCCAGTTCTTTTTTCCCCTCCCCTTAGGATTTCAAATAAATTGCTCGTTGTCTAAATGCCAGGGGAAATCAAGAATTAAAATACAGAGCCATTCAAAACATCCTCAAGACCGTATTCTGACACTGTGGTTTCTGTCAGCGACCACACTTTCATCTTATTGGGATGCCCTTGAAAAAACTCCTGCTGTCGGAAGCAAGACCTGTGCCCAATTCATGGAATACATGAATGCAATATAAACCCTCACAGGCCAAGAAATTCCACAGACACCGCATGGATTAGCTGTGATAACATCTTTTCCCATATTGAACGGTGAGAGAAATAAAAGACGAATGTTTATAACATCTAAAAATCCAGAGCCAGCTCAGCCCCTGAAATAGGACAGTTGTGTGCATCACTGCATGGGAAGAATTTGCCCAAAATCTGGCTTGCCTCATGCTGTAAAAATATACCTCTTGTATGGAGATCTCAGGAGGGCAAAGCCTTTACAGCAGCACAGCATCATCACCTTGACACTTGCTTTTCCTGAACCTCAGCTGTTAGACCCATACTTCAGGCATCACTTGGCACAGCGGCACTTGGGATGCTTAGTTCTTTAGGAAGGAATCAACACTGCAGATCCAGAGAGAGGAAGTTTTGAATCCACAATGGAATCATCTCCACATTTTCTTTATGCATTAAAACCCCTCAGCCATAGGTGAGATCTTGTTTCCCAAGAACATGACAGATGCAGACAGCGACAGCTGGAGGGACAGGGTGTCAAATCGGTTCCTCGTTGATTCAAAGAATTCCATAATCAACTTGATTTGTTACACTCTTTACATTTCAGTTGTCTTGTCTCTGCATTGCAAGCACTGCAACTCTGCAGTGTAGCACATTCCTGGCTTCCCCAGCTTCTCTCTTGATACATTGGCCAGTGCCATGAGACGTGCCCACCGCAGAACGAAGGCTACATTTGAACAGTCACTACACAGAAGACAAAGTTTCAAAGGGCAGAGCTGGCTCCCCAACCCTGGTCAGGGACTAGCAGGTATTGATCACAAAAATCCTCCCTGTGAATGACTTGAATTTCTTAGGCCTCCAAAAGCCAGATCTTGAAATTCAGACTCATTCTCTCCTGTTGCCATAAATCAAAGGATGTAGCACTGTGCAGCCAAGAAATAACTGCATCAGGAAATGGGAGCTACAGCACTTCAAGATGTACCTGTGTACAGAATTGAATACACTGGGGTATTCCCAAGGATTCTCTTAACTCACCTTAGCCAGGACATCCTGAGAAGCATGACACTTCAGATGCCACCAAGAAGATGGGACAAAGCCACTGGGACGGTCTCCAAAGGAGCAGCGTGTCTGGGAGCATGATGGTCCAAAAGGCAAAAGGAGATAATAACAAATTTGGGGGTGACTTTGCTGGCAAGTAGTCTACCACTTGCTTCCTGCCCAAAGGTTTGCATATCACTGCCCCATCCACATCCTTCAGGCTTGCTCCAGGGGGCAGTGCCTGAAGGACCACTGCACAGGGATGTATGACTGAAAACATTCAGATGTCATCATACCTTTCCCTAAGCACACCAGTGTACTTCTCATAGAAAATGTGAAAACCTTCAGGGTAACAGTTGCACTTCTGTTAATTTTCTGTTCATCCTTTATTAGTTAGAATCTTGTGCCCCACAGAGAGCTCTTTGTGTCCTCTGGACAGGATGTTGATCAGTGAAGTGAAGAAGCTTCCAGGCCACTGTTATCTGTCCCTGGCCATCATTCTCCTGAATGCCCTGACACAAACCCAAGGAGAGCTATTTCAGGAGTTTTTGTTGACTTGTTACTGAAAGTGGAGACGACACTATGCATCACATCTATCTCTAATGCCATTCCCACCTTGGCTGAGTGATGGACAGAGTGAATTCATCCCTAGCCTGTCCTCCTCTGAGATGTGGGCACCACACACAGACAAGACAGAAGCTGAAAGCTCTTTGGGGCTCTAGTCACATATTAAGCTAAGCAGTCCCATCCCATCCCAGAAGCTCTCAGTAGTTTTCCACACTTTGTTGACCTCCATACCACACTAACTGCAGCCAGATACAAGGGAGACTTCCCACAGCAAGCTCAAACAGCCCGGTGAAGAATTTATGACAGTTCCCCTCGGCAGTCCAGATAAACCAGGAGGGAGAAGTGACTGGCACAGATGCTGCTGGACAGTAGCAAGTTCAGACAGACATGTGAGGGGCCACAGCCACAAAAAACTGGGAAGGAGAGCTGTGTTTCTAGCTCCAGGTGTGAGCTCTTTCCACAGAAAACAGATTTCACACTCCTCAGTGGTTTTTTGGCTGCCTGTGCTGAGGACTGCTGTCGAGAATGGCAAGGTGCCTGGTCAGGAGCTGGCTCCAGGCTTTTCCTTGGCCAGGGGTGCCAGGTACAATGTGACAGCTCATCTCAGACAGCTCCTCAGCACAGCACAGCCATGGCCCTTCCTCCACATGTGTGCAGCAAACACACATCATCCCATGGAAAGATGTGTCTTGAGACCTCCCAGGCAATAGGTAGTTTTCAAATGCAGGACTCAAAAAAATAATGAAGCCTCAGATATGAAATGGTAGGCAGGGCGAATGCAGGTGGACCTTCTCTGGGGAGGTTACAGGCCAATTGTGAAGAAGCAGAGCACACAAAGCAAAAAAAGACCTGCTCAACATGCTAGAACTGCTCAGGATTTTTTCTGGCTCTTTTGACGGGACAATGAGGAGCTTACCATCAAAAGGTTACAGGCACTGCTTTGTAGGGAAATGCTGTTGGCAGACAAAAAGATCCAGGCATGAAACTGAAGAAGTTAGGTTCCTCAACAGAAGACTGTCCCTCAACAGTCATCTTGGGGAAGGAACATCATTAAACATGTAGTGAAGGTTTACAAAGAATGCCTCAAATAAAGATAAAATTCATGCTCAAGAACTGATAAATCACTAAAAAGCAATGAACTGTGATGTGGCAGTGGTAAGATTTAAGGGTGGCTGAAGAAAAAGGAAATAACTAAAAGGCAGGTAACAGTGCTAGGAGAAGGAGACAGATCTACAAAGACAGTGGCAGGTAAATTAGAGAAAGAACACAGAGGCGGATGTTAGAAAAATATAATGTTCCTGTGGGTGTATCACTTATCAGCCATTCTTGCACACAAACCACGTTTTTTCAACATTTAGAAAAGAAAAGAATGACTGATCTGTAATTAACAGAAATAAAGGCCTGGCCCAGATCCTAGGCTAGAATAACATTCTTGAAAAAGTGAATTTTGCTGAAATATTGGCATTAGCCAGGGCAGGGCTGCTGCAGGAAGGGGCATATCCAGAATAATTGGAACAGTCTGCCCACTAAGAGACACCCAGCTGGGAACCCCGTTTAATAAGCTATTTAAATCCTATTTAACAATTCATTTAACAACAATATGACCTCACTGAAGGGAAATCCTGGGGGAACAATTTTGCATATTTGATACGGGCACCTTTTGCATATCTTGCTGCCAACGTTTCCCTCTACCTCCTCCTGCCTGGGGGGCTCACTAAGGAAGGAAATCACATGGCATAGCTGCACATGCAGTTTAGAGTTTAAATGGGAATTGCCTTGACAATCTCTCGTCCTTCTCTCTCACTGGCACAAACCCACACTCCATAGGCAGACGGTATCTAACTTTATAGCTCCTCTGTCCTTCTCAGCAGCTGCAGCCTCACAGGTCTATTTATTTGGATGGTCATCAACTTACGTCAAGCCATGGAAGCCTCTTTCCTACCACCAATCTGCCCTGAATGCACTGATCATGAATGACAAACTGTGACCCTAAGCACTCAGGGCTCTAGACAACACCATGGTCAGAGCAGCACCCTGTCCACAGGACATCTTTAATTACTGTGCCAACTTCACCTCTGCTACATGATCTTCTACCTCCTCAGTCTCCTGTTTTCCTCTCCAGCCTGTGCCAGCTGATGGAAAGCCAGGAATGCAGGCAAAGCTACCACCCCCTTGAGTGGGTTGATTCTTCAAAGCAACTAGAACAACAAAGGGCAGCAATTTATCAGGAAAATATCAGCTGTCAAGAAAAGCAAATGCAAATAATTCCTCTTCTGACTGTTCTTTTCACGACTGCCATGCAATTGTCTTGTTGATTCCCACAGCTGGATGCTGTAGCTTTCTCCTTGGCATATGTAATTGAAAGTGATGCTAGAACAACTTGAGAAAATTGAAATTCATTTCATCAACTGTGTATGTTTCTGTCAATGACATGTGTCTTTTTTTTTCATCTCCTCCTATTGTCCACTAGTACATTCTCCAGCCCAGCAGCTGTTGACATTTCATGTGATGGCATATTTTCCCACTGAGGAATGATGCTTCCATTAAACTCGAGTGCACCATGAGAAGGTACACAATTTGTCAACATTTTCACTAAAAATTCTAATTCAGACTTGAGTGGTCTGGATTACTGCAATTTGATAAGGTCAAAGTGCATCATCTTAGCCTCATCACTTAGATTTCTACATTATTATACAGCCATATAACTCAACACCAGCTGATACAGGTGGAAAGCTAAGTACCTCAGTCTCAGTAAAATATTTCACTGAAACACTAACTAATATGTGAGAGAGTAGAAACCTTTTCTAAAAAGAAATTGCACATGGGGAGTCTCACAGCTTTCAATATTTGTTCTAAATTGGAATCCCATCTGCTTCAATACTGCCCATGAAATAAGATTTCCATGTCCCAGCCAGATGACAGCAGCCTGTAGTCCCAAGCATGGGATTATTGGACAGCGATATTTGCAGAATGGATTGATGAAGAAACTTCTCTCTTGTTACCCTCACAAACAGACATAAATTTTCATTGCTTCAAGGCAAAAGCAGAATGGACTGACTCTGCCAGTGGCTCTGTCCTTGAAGCCAGTCTGTACTTCATTGTTTTGCTCTTTTCCAGGTCAGAAGTGCGTTGGGGTTCTTGTAACAGGGTTTGTGGTTGTGCTGTGCTTGCCTCAACCCCAGCACTGCACAGCCACACACTTGGCTGGCCAGGCCTTGGGTTCCAGAGTGCCACACTTAACTGTGCTCTTCCTGCATAGGCTTTCACTAATTTCACCTTCCTACGTCCATTCTGCAAATTCTCTCCATCTTCAGAGGACAGTTTCTGACCCTCCAGAAGATACTTCCCTAATAGCTTTGAAAAATTTGAAGGAATTTTCATTTAAAATAGAGTAATAGGCACCTCCCTCCTGCTCAACCAACCTTTGGTGCCTGTTTTCTCCACTGAGGTTTGTGAATGCATGCACTGGTCTGGACTAAGCATCTCTGCAGCTGTGGGCTTCTCATAAAGCAGTGTCAAGAGTCTACCTACCTGTGAGCTCCTTCCAGAAATTTGTCAGGTATGAAAATTTTTCTTACAACTGATGTTTTACATGTAATAGCTGTATTTAAAACAACAAGTAAACAAAGCACCAATTGTTTTGGTGCACCTGAGCAAACAACTCAAGGATAACCTAGATCAAAAATTTTTAATTGCAGTATTAAAAAAGGCTTTATCACCTAAATACAGCAACTGGAGACATTACTCATAAATATGCAAATTACCTGACAAAAACCTTTCTGTAAATGCTTCAGTAATTTTCAGAGATAAACCTTGAATCAGCCACCTCTTTCATTTGCACTTTTATTTGTTGATAAATATCCAATGCTCTCTTCCTTATTTTTAGGAAATATTTTTAATGCTGTCATAATTTAAAGGCACTTCTTGTAGATTAAATGCACTGAAAGTACCTGAGGTTCTCCTCCTGCATTAAAGGGCATTTTAAAGCCTGAAGTACAAGAATTTTTATTTCCTTTTAGCATTCAACACAATAAGTGAAGACAAGTCACTGTCGGCCTCAACGGCTGGCAGTGCAGGAAGTAGCAAAAGTACTAAAACCAAATGCAAAATCAAACACCAACATTTTATGGACGTCTAGGACAAGACTTGAGCCAAGTAAAGACCATAGGGAATTTTAAGAGGCTGCGTTGACTTTTTCCCATAGACTATAATGCGAGTTTCACTCTTCTATTCAACTGGAAGAGTGGGAGAAGAGGAAGACAGGGAATATCCACTGTTACAGGTTTGCTTGAGCACTTTGCTAAGGCAAGTCAGATTGTCCTGAATATCAGCACCAGGCTGCCCTCAGCGAGGAGACCTGTTCTGAGGGAACTCTTCATTTTCTTTGCAAGGAGACTGGTTCCTATCCGACCTGCTTTCCCAAAGAACCTCAGCAGCGTGGTAAAGTGCCACCTGTCCCATTCTGCTACCCAAGAGGTAGATGATCTCCCCAGCATCCAACATATCAGGTGTCATCTCCACCTCTCTCTCCCATAACTACAATCATCTCCACTACTGACACGAGATTCATTAGAGAAGGAATTAGAAAAATGTGACCAGTCTGTGATTCAAAGAGAACTGGCTTTGCAATGGCTTTCCTTGAAGAAGGCACTGAGCAGATCCACGCCTGCCCACAGCATGGAAGCCCAGTGCTGCTGAAGGAGAACCACTTCTTGCCTCTGAGCCTGAGCCACTTTCTGTTTAGCTGCAGGAGACTTGGTGGGAAAGTGAGAAGAGCCAAAATCTGACACGCAGCAGCAGACAGCAAGTGTGGATGGATCTCCATTTCACAACAGGCATGTTTTCAATGGCTGTGCATGCTTCCCTCTCCTGTGCTGCCTGCCCTTGTGAAAACTAGCCCTTAGGGTGGGGAGTATTTAGCCCATCTGCTATGAGAGCACAAGCAGATTGCCTAGCTCACACCTACCAGCAGAACACACTGGGTTTCATTCTGATCACTGTACGCAGAGAAAGTTTTACATATCATCTAGATCTCACGTGGGACAAAGGCCCCTTAGGAGAGTCAGTCTGCCTTAGCACAAAGACTTCCCTAGCATGGTCTTAAAACAGTTTAGGGTCTTAAAACCCTAATTAGCATTAGTCAAGATTTCTTTTTATTTTATTTTATTTTACTTATAGAAGAAGAATTAATATTAGCATGTCAAGAACTGTTATACACACACACTTAGTTTCTACCCTGTTTCCTGGTGCTATCCTCCTCCTTCCCCAGTCTCTCTGGGTACTAAGGTTTCATTCTGGCATTTGAGGATGTGTCAGTGAATCCCCATCACCCAGAGTCCTTCCTCAACAGAAATACAGTGTTCATATTGATGTTTTCTTCTTCCTCATGCTAGGATCCACTTATGATCATTTTTATGTTTGCTACATGCTTTTACACTTTCACTCTTCCTCCATGTTACATCTGCATTTACTATATATGATGGCTTTCATGTGTTCTAGATACCATTTCTTTGCTAGCCATAAAAATAGTTTTATCCATCTCCAGGTCTGACTTTCTTTAACTGACCATAATTGTCTATGGTTGTAACCCAATGCCAACTCTGCTGGGTTAGGCTGTTGAGAAGTAGTATATAAGAAAGGATTCCAGAAAAATTACCCTCATTTTTGGAAACCCATGTCTTCCCTAGGTGTATTTCTATAGGCAACTATTGTGCACACCAGAAGCTTGAAACATGTTGGTTCAAGCCGCTATTTTACAGCTTGACCAGAGCCTCAGTCTTTACAAGAGGAAGCAAAGCTTTAGAAAGTGGCAATTAGCTCTGTAGCCCCAAGACACATGTGGATTTGTTAATTCTGTGGAAGCTCTCCAGGACCTGGAAGAGCCTGTAGCCTGTAATTGGGTGGATGCAATTCCATCCCCTGTTTGGTGGGAAGAAACTCTAGTCTAAAACAAGAATGGCAAGGAATGCTTTGAGATTTGAGAACAGATAATGTCACATCTTGCTCTGCTGTGGTTTCAAGTCATTGGATTATGAGAACATTAAAAAATAAATTTAAAAAAAAAATATATTTACAATGCATCAGCTCCTCCTCTGTCCAAACAAAGCACATCCATATACACATAAAGCACAGACACAGGGATGCTTGAACAGATCCTATGCCTCTCCTCTACCCGATATTGTCTTATTGCCTCAGACTTCAAACTCTTTAGTCATAAACAGTTTATTCCTCTTTTTCCACAGCAGCAGGATAGCACAGCTCCAGTTTTGTTTAGGTCTTGAAGTGACAGCTATGATGAACAAACTACATGAAACACACTTATGCAAACATGCATGTGAGATCCAGAAGAGATTCAGGCAGAGCCTGTGATACTCCTATCACTGGAAACTGACTATGTGCCATTTCTCAAGAACAGAATGTGTGTGTGATTGTCATGCTGCCCATGAGCAGACTTACTTGTTAATTTTCCATCTCTGCAGTAGGATGTGCCTTTCCCACCTCACAGAGATGGAAAAAAGACCCCAGTGACTTTCTTTTCCTGCTCTGACTGCCAGGTGACTGTCAGATCAAGGGATTAAGATACATTTTCCTCAAAATCCAGCCAATCTCATCTGGCTTTGCACAGTTATTTGTAATAACTTTTCTTTTCCCCTAAAACCAACATAATTTTCCCCTAGAATTAGAGTCACTTATTCTTTTTATTGCAGAAAACAAACTTCTCTTAGCAAAGTTCATTCTGCTCTTAAAAAATAATTAATTTTTAGCACGGAAGGGAGAACAAATTACTTCAGATCAGAGCAACACCATAACAAAAAGGACTATAGTGCTGAGGCAAAGGTTCTCAGCAACAAATAGAACACAGGAGCCAATTTTTTTCAATTTAATTTTAATAAGCAGCATCTTAAGGCAGCACTCATTATACATCTTGAGAGATACGTTAAACTGAACAAGACTTAATGATCTGGCTCTGTGGCACTGCCGTGAAGCAAAATATCCTGAGCACTCCCTGTCTCCCAGGGAAAAGAAATGACACTTTAGCCATCTTTCCAGTAAAGCCATCCCAGACTGGCCCATGCACGTGATTTTCTATCAGTGCAGTGAGTATGTGACAGCTGAAATGCAGAGATATTGATGGGTAATTTCGTGAGTGCTTCTGCCAACAGATGCTTCTATGATGTATTTGATGGAGGGAGTGCTGAGCAATGCTGACCATCTGCGACACCCCCTCCATTTACTAGGATGAAAAAGCACTCAGGACCTCTCAGGATGTGTGCTCACTGACAAAGAGTGAAATGTCCTTTTCAGTTTGCAGGGAAGAAAAATAACAAAGGGCAAAAGCAACACCTGAAACCGAGTAAGGTTCAGAGAATGGCTGTAAGACTGTGCAGTTAAAAGTCAGATGAGTCCTTGGCATCCACAAGCTCTGACTCCCTCTGATTGGAGACAGTATTGTCACTTACTCGTGACTCATTTCCTAATAGGGAAAAATAAATAACACCGGAATCCCCAAATATCTATTTTCAGCCTTCTGATTAAACTAAGAATATGGAAGAAGAAATACCTCCTCTCCTGAAATACAATAACAAAGGAATGAAATGCTCAAATATCTAATACAGATCAGTTCTTTAAAAAAAAAAAAAAGCAAGCTGAATATTAAACAGGTCCAGCTGGCCTTGTCCTAAGCAGAAGGGATCTGCTGTGCTACAGTGTAGCATGAAGATCTATTTCTGCAAGCAGAAGGTTATTCTTTTTACAGCTTTCCTAAAAAATCCTAAAACACTTCTGGATGGAAAGGACACTGTAAGTGTTTCTGATGTTACTGTGCTTGAGAGGATGGAAGGGGAAAGGAGAGTGACATTGGGGGTCTTTGTATGCCCACATTCAAATGTAGAATTGATACATCAGCTTCTAGAAGGTGTGTCCATCTTGGTGACTGCACTGTGGTTCCTCTACAGAGGAGCAGATAACACCACACCAGCCAGCTAATGCTGACTTGGGGAATGGCAGGTCTCTCTGTAAACACACACCCCCTGGTTTTGGGGGACACAAGGATGAGAGGTGTTGGGAAGAGGCAGTTGTGATCACAGATGTGGCAAATGGAGATTATTCAAGGAAAATTTCAATTTGTATTCTGAGCACTGGATCTCAGCACTAACATAAATGAAAGGCATCCAAGCCTTTAAATTCACCTATTGCCGGATGTAACACTACCTTCAGGTCTTTTTTTAAAAAAAAGGCACTAGCACAAAGCAGTGAAATGGAAAACACTTTAAAAAAAAAAAAAACAATAATAAAAAGTCTGCAGATGTCCTAAACTACTCATTACCAACACCCGTAACTCAGTCTGTGGGCACCACAATCTTCATTCTACTTCTCCCCTCGGGTTATATAAAGCTTTGTGCCTTTAGTTTCACTGAAGTCTGGTAGCAATAGAATTAACCCTGGGCCACACGACCTTTATGTAATGTAGGGGTGGTGGTGGCCAAGCCACTTGCACCCAGCAGCTTAACCACAGCAGCACCACACTGCATCCACCACTCGAGCCGAGCTCCAGCACAGGGCTGGGTGCCTGCACAGAGGCAGTGCTGCTTTGCTCTCCCCTCCACCCTCACATTTTCATTTTCCAGTGGTAACAAAGAAGAAAGCACAAATAGGCATTTAAAACTGTCAGTGCAGCCTCACTGCAGAACTTAAATGTCTTACTCCCACACTTGGTTTTGGGGTTTTTTTCTAAATAGTACTGAAGCATCCCCACCAGCCACAGCTAGAAGGGTGAGTTCATGAAGCACCACCAAGCTCTCAACCACTGCAGCAACAGAAATCAGGCAAGTAGCTCAAAAAAAAGGGGTTGAGGAATTTTATTTCCACCCTGGAGAAAGCATATGAACCTGGACTGCCAGACAGCTTTGTGTGAGGGAGCTCTGGCTACTGAGACCTGGGCAGAGACGCAGGGACAAGGACAAACAGCTGTGTACACTCCGTTCTTATAATGTACAAATGTACAAAGCACTTCTGTAGGTACAGCCTGAATCCCACTGGCAATGCTGGCCACAGAATAAACATGACAACTAGGACGTGACACTACACACAAGCAAATATTTCTAATGTCATAAAGCAGTATCAGAGAGCAGCTGTGCCGAGCTCAATCAGCACATACCACAAAGTACATACACACACCATGCACTCACAGGATATGGCACAGCCTGCACCTAAAATATGGGTCATTCAGCTGAAAAAAGGGTTTCAAGGGGCTGCAGGTAATGAGAGAGGAGTTTAATGGGACAGATGCTAGTTTGAGTCCTTGAACAGCTGTTAAGTGTCATGGTACCCCCTTGGATGCTAGTGGAGATCAACTGGAGAACACAGGGTGGGAACACAGCCTCATGCAATGGCTTAGGAAGGGTCCCTGGTAAAGCACCCCAAGACCATTGACAGAGAGAGTGGAGCAGCAGAGGTGCTGATGACTGAGAAGGTGAGCTGGCAAGAAGGGGGCTTCTGGAAGCAAGGTGATTCAACAGCTCAGGGCTTTAAAATGCCAAGCCCTCCATTAAAGGAATGGCAAGGGAGGAAGATTTATTGCAGCTAGCATTTCTAGAGGAAAATAATTTACCTTAGCCTTTTAATGTTGATAAATGCATACAGATCTTGCTAGAAAAAACACCCCAAAATGACGTGAAATATCATGGTATTATCTTTAGAAGATTAGTTGAGTGAGCCTTTGCTGTTTTGTTCAGACTGTAAGGTCTGGATGATGCATTAGGAAGTACACGTTTGCAATCATTTTCTCATCAGGCACGACATATAAAGGTATGTCTATGGATGCCTACCACCCTCACATTATATCAACACAATGTACCAAACTCTGTTTTTTCTTTCTTTTTTTTTTTTTTTTTTTTTTTTTTCCCAGTGGTGATAATATCAAGAAGCTGGAGCACTTGGATTCAGCATTACAAGAAGCACTAACCACGCACTCTGTGAGCTGATCTGGCTTCCTCCTGACAGCCCTCTAAAGTTAATACAAATATGAACCTCACAAACACTGAAATAAAGAATATGGAGAGGATCTTAATCTCCAGACTGAGCTATGGAACACCTCCAGGTTCAGGAATGTTTTGTGTTTCTTCCAGTTACTCAGGCCAGGTCTTCGGTCGCTGCAAATAAGCAGCAGTGGGGCTGCTGTGCCCAAGCTCAGTTCTCCATCCTCTCCAAAGAAATGGCACAGAGCCAGGCCCTGCCACGGGTCAGGTCCAACCCACAAGCCTCCAGCTGCAGCTCTGCGGTCTCTCCTGACCACGGAGCATTCTCCAGACTCTCTGCAGAGCTTCATGCCACCCCAGAGGGAACAGTGAGGAGGCAGCTGGGATGCCGGGGTGCCCGCAGAGCAGTGCCCAGGAGGGACAGCAAAGGGGAACACCAATACTCAAGGTACACAGCAACTGTGCAGGGCTTTGTGGACAGACAGGCTGATGGGGAGGCTCCCGGCAGGGAGAAGGGGAGATGAGCAGTGCTGCAGACCCAGGAAGAGGAAGGAAAATCAACTCCACGTTTCTTTGCCAATGCCAGCCTCGCACATCCCTGAGATGTGTAGCACGCATCACCTCCCCCTCGGGCAGATCCAGCTGCTGAGGTCCTCAAAGGACTTAAACATCAACTTCCCAGGGAGGTCCCCTTAATCCTTGTTTATAAAAGGAGTAAACAGAAAGGTTAAGAGAAATGCCTGTGACCTGGCTTTTCGGGAAGGCAGGAGCGAGTTGCTGAGAGGAGCACTGAAAATGCTTGCACTCTTCTGAAAAATAAACAATCAGGAAAATCAGGCTGTCCTCTGTCAAGTAGCAAACTAATGTCAAAACAAAAATGTTCAACCCAAGGTCCTCAACTCTTTTTCTAGTGATCTGGTATCATTTAATGCTTTCCCTAAACATTGTACATAAACCAAGGATTTCTCTGTAACATATAGAGCCTGGCATGTGCTGGACCCTGTGTTATCAGAAATTCCATAGCACACAAGTCTCCAAAGGAAAAGCATTAAATGGACTCAGAGAAAGCATTGGATAGACAATAAAGATGTTTTACTTCAGATGTCAGACCAATTTTAAATTAAAACCATATCACCAGTATTTTTTTCCAAGTACAGTGTATAAAAGTATACATCTATCTACTCAGCACCAAAAAGAAGTCTTGAAGCCTATAAACACCAAGTCTTTAGCTGTGTTAATTCTTCCTCTTGCTACAAAGATGAAAAAATAATGAAAAATTAAAGGGGAAAATATTGGCTTCTTCTATATTAAAAGTATATGAAAGTAACTCAAAAATATGAAAGGATTTGGTAAAAAAATCTGTAGAGAAACCTGGCTTGTATTTCCAAAGTCCTAAGAAACACTTCAAATAACAGAGATTAAAAAAATTAAACTCTTTCAAAAGAAAATAAAGTTTCTGACTCTACAGGAGTTTTAATCCTAGGCATGTTTGGTTTCACTTCATTCAGAGCTTGTGCCAAGCCACAAAATTTGGGCCTGACCATTTCCCGAAGTTTAGAGCATTTTGAATCCAAAGATTTAGGTTTGGACCCAAGACTAATGCCATTATTGTATGGGTTAAATATCTTATTATAATGATAGTAAACAGCACAGGAAAGCTCTCAGGCCAGCCAGGGCTCCCTCTGCCAGTTAATCACCAAAAATGTTCACAACACTGGAATGAGGGATGATGCTGTGGATACCAGAACTGGCCACAAATACTGCAGAACTTATGCAGCAGACTAAGGAAACAGTATGTCCATCCTGGGTTAAACAAATTCAAAGGCTGGAGCAAAAATGCCTATTAACTACTGTTATTGAGGTGTCCCAAAGAACTTTCAAGTTGTTTTTATATTGAAACCTGCTCTTGATCCCATCACTTTTTGCCACCTGCTTTCAGAAGTTTCAATTCACTATTTTTATGCAGATGAAGACACCTTCCACTCATCTCCCACCACCCTACCAATAATAAGGGAGTGAAGATCATGCACAATTGAATTGAATTTGAATTAAACTGTCAAATGTGGAATGGCCCTGTTTCCTGCAAGGACATAAACAGGAGAAACAGCTATAAGCAGGGATTGCTGTAAAAAGCATAAGAGAGGTAGACAAAGCTGAAGAACGTATCACAGCAACAACCACATAAGGAAGTAAATACCTTTTATCCCTTTGTAGAATAATGCTTCCCTGTGAACATCTTAAAGCACTTCTAAAATATCTGATGATGCATTTTTCCTGATGAGAAACTGGGTTCACTGTCATTTATCAACAGAAACAGCAGCCAAGGCGATAAGATGCCTTGCTACTGGCTCAGCAGGACACTAATGGAGGTTGGGCATGAAACAGAACTGTGTCTCAGCCCCTTCCCTATGTACCACTATTACTGCCTTAAATGAGACCCCTCTATAATATAGGTAAACCACAAAAACACAGTTGCCTGGAAACTTATCTCCTCAAAAAGCAGAAACCATTACTTCTACAGCCAAATCACTTCCCATTTAATTTCATTTTTATGCACTACCAGCAGTGCAATTTCTTAATCTTGCTTTAACTTGCAAAGTAATAAGCTGATTCAGTGGATGGTGCCTGCCCTCATGCAAGTGAAGAGCTTGACCTGGCAAGTACAAATGAGTACCAGGCTTTGTCCGCGGGAACAAGTTGTTATGGTTCATTTCAAAACCCTGAAGGAGGCACAGGATGTCGAAGAAAAACATACTGTAGAGCTAAATGAATGGGGCATCAATTTCCTTGACAGAGATGTCCTGACTGGCTGCTTTGCTCTTCTTGTATTTTTGATACACAGTTTGGTGCCTTCATTCTGTGATAGTGGGACCTCTGCCAGGTGTTGCTACAGACATTCATAGTGAATGGTTTCAAGTGTGAAATCAACCCAGTTTTCTCTCTTTACAGAGTAGGGAACTCTCTTTGTGATCCAAATAAACCTTGAAGAAGGCTTCAAGCCAACTTCGTCACTGTTTGTTCTTACGTAACTAGACTAGGAACACTCAGTACCCAAAGGTAACAACAATTCTTCTATATACCTAAAAACTACATTTACTTTGAACTTATCAGCAGTAAAAGCCTGTCATCTTTGGACATCATCCACTAGAACTGCCCAAGACAACTTATCTACTATTTTTGGGTGCCAACAACAATGGACTTGATATTGTCTACATTTATCAGAACGGAATTGTTACCCAAGATGAAGATAATAAAAAACAATTCTTTGCCTTGTGGGTCCAAATATTTTTCTACTGAACTAAAGTGACTTTTATATTACATCCACATATGAAATTCATGGCTTTAGGCATTCAAAGCAATTCATTCTTTAGGGCACAGATGAGCACAGCTGAAACCTGACCACTGGAATCTGCTTCCACCTTCACTTATGGTTAGAGCAAACAATGCAGAAGTCACAGTCCCTCTTGTCTCCACACTGATGTTCTTTGAGAGGGCACCACAACCTAAATAGCTGTGTCACCCTTGGCACCAGAATCACAACCAATTTGCAGCACCTGAAGATTTCAAACTCAAGCACAAAGCAACTGAGGTCCTTCAGGAGGAGACCCTGGCAGCATCAGCCCCAGTCCAGACAGCGCTGCCACTGAGGGACTCCCCGAGCCAAATCCCCTCCAGTGCCCACTAGAGTCATCCTGAGCACTACAGCCTTAGCCTAAATCCTGCCTGGCATCTTCTGCTAAAAACATACAGGAGAGAAAAAATTCCCACTGATGTTATGGAGTTTTCACTGGAGATTTTTCTCCCGAGGGGAGGAGAGCAGAGAGTCTCTGACATCAGAGCTCTTCTGCACCCAGCCAAAGGGAGATGGGAAGAAATGGGCTCAGGCAGCTCAGAGGAGATTTCACACCATCTGATTTAGGGATCTGACTTCGGATTCACTGGAAACATACGGAGCAAACAAGCTGAATTTCCCATCAGGAAGTTCCTGGTACAGGGGTCCCTGGTTGGCAGGGGGGTGCCTGCACAAGGGAGCTTCAAAGGGCCTCACTGAATGCCTGGCAGAGTCCATGGCAGACTGAACGCCCTACAGTGAAACAGCCCCGACTTCACACATCAGAGAGCAGTTGTTTGCCAGGCATTGCAATTGCTCTTAAATTGCTGGTTTGTTTTTTTCCTTAGTGGTTTACAAAAATCTGACGGGCATCTGTAAGCAGCTCCCACCCCAAGCCAGCACAGGCACTACAGGGCGACCCTGAAGCCCAGGCTGCTTCTGGGCAAGCTTTGCAGCCAGGCTCTCCTCCTGAAGCTGTTAACAAATTTATAACTGCTCCAGACCAAGCACAGAGGCAGAACTGTAACACGTACTCACCACCGGGTTACGCATACACAGCCAAAACTGCTGGGTGACACTCAAGCACAAGTCCCAAAATGTTTAACCTGCATAAAGGGCTTTAAGTTTAAAATGAAATTAAATAAAAACAGCATTTAACTGCACATACAGCTTGCTACCACCTCTGGTGGCCAAGCCAAAAGTATTAGGTAGAGTTAACTTTGGCTGACACCGCAGCATTTACTGTTTAATTTCCTGATACTTAAAAAATAATTTTTCAAAAATACCTGTATCTTGAATATATCTGTGTTGCTGGGAACAGCTCCTCATTTCTTTAACAACAGCTGTGTTTTTGAATTCACATTTCACAGATTTTTCTCCTTCTAAACTCAACTCCATACAGCAGCACCCACAGCACCTTGGCACAAACCTCTTTCCCTTGGACAAATATGTCACCAGACATTTCTGGCAGCCTGTCCTCTTACAGATAACCAGCATGCCGAGCTAAGAATAGGATTAGCTGCTTCTCTAACTACTTTGTCCAGGTGCCTGCAGAAAATCACTTGATGTGGCTGTTCAGCTTCTCAGAAGGAGAACACAGGACTGGGCTGGATCTCTAGCAAATTAGGAAGCATGTGGAGGCATGCGTGGGTGTTTGGGTCAAACACATCAAAAATCAGTATTAAGCATCATATTTCAGCTGTCCAGTGATCCCTGGCTTGCACCACAAAAAAAACCTTTCCCAAATATTTCATTATGGGACAGTCAAATCATCATGCCTTCCTCAGTCATTCGGCTCTAAAAATTGTTACCAAAAAAGAAAATAAAATCCAGATTACAGAGACCAGCAGTCTGGTCCAAGATGAAACTTCATTTTAGGTACAACTGCCCACAATTCTTGTGCCTAATACAACACACAAACAGTTTAAATTATATATGTAATTAAAAAGCAAAATAATTCAGGCAAACAAGTTAAGCCTTCACTGGAGAGCCAGATGTAGTGCAGGTGTGCTTAGAAGATTGCCAAGTAATATTTATCATAAAATAGTTACAAGAGGTCCTAAAGCTTCATGGTCTTCTGTAGCATTCTGCAAAACATCACTTTTGGAGTTTTTTTAATTGTGAATGTATCAAGTGGCAGAAGATAAAATATAAAATAGCCTGAAGAGATTCTTGTGGGGGAATAAAGAGTGAGGGATTTTGTATGTGAATTGAATGTTACTAACAGAACAAAACAAAGAAAGTGGTTATGCACATGTCAGACTGTCCTGTGAGGCAAATGAGAGGCAATGGCACTGGCAGAAGAGCTTGTGGACCTTGAGATAAAGTAAGAACCAGAGTTTACTGCAGCAAAGCCACCCAAGAGCCCCAAGAAAGGTTGTAGCAAAGAGGGAGCTATTACAGCAGGGAAGAAACTGCTGATACCTATCCCAGGAATTTTGAATGGTTTCAGCCATGAGTGCAAGGGGACTAATTCTCTGCAACTGTAATACAGGTGACTGCATGTTTTTGTATCTGTGTGTGTGTGTGTGTGTGCATGAAATGTGTCACACAAAGACAGCACGAAATACAGTTATTCAGTGATTAGCCATTTTGATTCTTTTCTGTAACTCCACTTCCTCTGGCTGCTTTTGAAGAGATCTGCAGCCTCTTTGCCAACACAGTGGTGAAACTGGAGAAAATAACTACAGGCAAAAATATCCACTCTGTCAAGTGGAGGCTTCCTCTCTCTGTGTGCGTGCGAGGACGTAGTTCCCCTCCCATTGTGTCCTGGCTGTCCCCCCGAACACCCGACTGGCCAGTCTCTAATTAGCCTCAGCCACCTTATCACTGGCCAAGCACACACAACCCACATCTCATCGCCAGCCTACATCCTCCTCTTATCCCCGCTCCAGCATTTCCCTGATGTTTTCTCATACGTGACTGCCCGCTGCGCTTCACAGGTCCCCGGTTCTGGCGGAGACAGGAGCCCTCTGAGGAGAGAAAACAAAGCGCCAGCTCCGTGCAGCTTGGCCCAGGCCCCAGATAAGGCTCCCCGAGCTCTGCGGGGAGCACTGCACCCACCACGGAGCTCAGGGTGCTGCTCTCTGCTGTGGCCAGCGAGGCTTCCCTCGCCGCTGCTGAGCTGCACCGTGGCTGCTCATGACTTCACGATAAATATGTGGCAACAGCCGTTTCCACATCCACAAAGGAACCAGAGGCTGTGATAAGAGGCTGGAATTCTCCCTGCCAAAAGGGAGACGCAGACAGAAAAGCTGGAGGGGGCAACCACTTCAGATGGCCAAACACACAGAGTTAAGTAACTCTTTTCAGCAGGTAGGAGGAAGGGATAGAAAACTGACCTTTCCCATTAAGAATTACATATTTGTTTTGTTTCCCTACGAGCTAATTTTTCTGGCATCGTGACATACAAAACATTTTGAACTTTCTAAGGAAACTATTATTAAAGCACTGAACATTACTGTGAGGGTGCGTTTGAAAAACAGAACAATTAGGCATTTCAAAGTTTATCTAACTTAGTCACTGGTACCTTTCGGATTTGTCACCATGAAATGCAAACAGTTCTGGGGTGGGCAGGGGGGCAGTTTAATGATTCCTGTATAAAATACCCCTGCCTTTAGGAAGAAAAAACCTCCTGAAAATTTATTATTGTCTGTGAGGTACCCTCCATCTTCCTGCTGAAGTCTACTAGTACACATCCTGGAAAAGAAAGGCTTTCTGAGACAAGGGTAGGGGGTTTTTAAGCCTTGTGAGCCCAAACCTTTAGGGACTCACTGAGAGCAGCTCTGCAGAGCTGGGGGTCCAGCAGCCCCAGGTGTGCACACAGAGCCACAAAAGTCAGAGCAGAAATCAAGTCTCCGGGGGAATTATGAGGTGTTATGTTCTTTACTTTCATTATAATTCACCATTTCAGCTCAACTTCTACCAAGTTCCCCAGAAAAATTTTGCAGAGCCACTGCCAATGTTTAAGGCTCTCCAAAAATTTGGCCAGACAGGAGAGGAAATTCCAAGCAACGTGCAGAAAGTCTGAAGGAGGGGTTTCTGCTAGATAACAGGAGAGTTAGGGCTGACTTGGGCTAGCACATTTGTAACCACTTGCATGAGCTTCTCAAAGGTGTTCAAAGAGGAGGTTTTCTATTGATGTCAAGGGACTTCCTGAACAGAAAAGTAATTGTTAAAAAAAGCATAGAAGAACTAGAAAGGAAATGTGTTTCACTAAATGAGAAAAACTATTTTCTGAGTTGCTCTGAGAACAGTAATGGGGAATTCATCAGCTTATTCCTCCTAGGAGGTTTTTGAAGAGTAGGATCCTGCCACGTTTCATGCAGTTTGTGTGAGTCAATCCATCCTGTCTTATCTGAAGCCGAATCACCTTTCCTCCTTTTAAAATAAAATGTAGCAAGTTACTTGAATTTTATTCAGTCTTTAAGAGCACAGAGTACCACAGTGAAAATCCTACTGTGCCTGGAACGCAAGGCATGTCTGACCAGAAATGCCATGGAGGCACAGAGATAAAACCATGACTTCATTGCATTGCTGCTTAGTTGCTCAAAACAATAAACTTGAGAGTAACTGTAGGTGAAGAAAGGACAGAGGACATGATGGAATTTTTTTCAGAGATCAGAATAGAAATGACTGCCCATGGCCAAGACCTGGTGTGCAGCCAGATCTGCAAGTGAGGGGCTATTTTAGCTGGAGAAAGTGTAAGGTGCAGGCGGTACAGAGGAGAGTAGGGGTGTTAGTATGGTGTGAACAGCACTGCTCCAAGCTGCCAAGCACAACACCTGTTTTAGGAACTGAGGCAAGAAATTAAAATGGGAGTCAGGTAACAGTCAAAGAAGCTGGGAGCTAGCTGTTATCTTAGGGGTGAAAGTCATGACTGATGGAGGCTCCATGGCTGTTGGGAGGAAAAGGAGTTTTGATTCCAGAAAAAGGGGTGGCTGCTGCAAGCAGCAAGTAATGTAGCTATAGAAATTCCAGAAACAGGATCCATTCTCCCAACAGGTTTAAACAAACACATAAACCAAAACCAAAAACCAACAAAGCAACCCAGGCAGACATTGCAACACGTATGAAAATGCAATTGGCTTTAGAGCCTAAAATCCAAACCGGGAAGCCAAAGAATCCCGTTGCATTCATTCCCTTTCAATGCTAAAAGTCTTTTCCATACAGGAAAAGGATCTATTTATGTTTAATTAGTGCCAGTTTTGTATACACCAATAGACTGTGTGTATATAGGAGAGAAGGGAGTATGCTATGCAGCTGTGAGCTTTCTTGGCTAATTACTTGTTTTCTCTTTCTGAGCAAAATAAATACAACAACAAAATTCAACAGGGCATACCAGCACATCTATTAAGGCTGTACATTTTCCATCAGATTCCACGGGTACTTTCCTTAGCCATGCTTAGGTTGAGAAACCCAGTCTCTGGTATCACTCATAAACAGGAGGTGCATGGCCTGCACAAACACATATATATTAAATGAAATAAAATAATACCCTGGCTTGACTTGGAGTGATGTAAAGTAGTGATGCCAGAATGCCAGTTAAACTGAAGTTAAAGTTTTTAATAGAGAATTGCCTCTTCAACATCAGCAGCATCAAAACATTTTGTCCTAAGCCTGGAAGACTGTTACTTACACACACACTCCATCCCTCAAATTGAAAGGTTTTGTAGAACGCCACAGACTCAGCTGTGTTACTTACTTTTTGAAAAAAAATACAGTCTATTTCAGCATCAGTTTTGGTAATGAGAAATGTTCCATGTTCTGAGAATGCTTTTGGAGTTCAAAACTCCTAAAATGCATTAAAACTGTGACTTTAAAACAGAAATATTGCAGCACTTAATACCCTCAAGCTTTACAACACCCTGGGCAGCAGCTGAATTACAAAGTTTTACAAGATGAAACAAAAGAAAGTTTTCATAAATGATTTTCAAACTCCAACCTTCTAAATCACAGTTTGTAGCACGGTGTACTTGCACTAAATAGTAACAGACATTTCAGGTCCCAGGCTGCCAACTGGCAAAACCTACTGGTGTTCATATTCTTTGGAAACAGGTCCCAGACTAGACCTTAAAGCAGACTGACTTGGGGATGATTGCCTCATGGTACAGCAATTTAAGATGAATTCTTTAAACTCTTAGAGGTTTTGCTACCAGAGGTGGACTCCAAAGTCCAGTTATCTTGAAGCAAGATGAACCATTCATATGTATGCATTTCCTTGTGTATAAGTGTTGGGGGAATAAAGTCATATTCATAGGTGAAAATCAAATATCTTTAATAACCTGTCTATACACTGATCATTTTCCCTTGCAGGAAAGAACATTGTCCCTTAGTGCTTAAAGTAAGTTATAAATCAGAAAACAGAAATGGAAATATTTTCCATATGCTTAATTTTACACTGTAATTATTTATTAACAAAGTCTACAGCTACATGTTGTTACACTTAGGGGTTTTCAAACACTCTTCTTACATTTAAAATATGTTCTTCAGTTTGCCACTAACTGCAGACATTTATTAGCTCCACATTTCACTAGCAGCAACTATTGCTGGGAGCCATTCACTCACAATCTGTACAGATCACAGGCAGGCACCTGTGTGGATGTAAAGCTTAGCCAGATCTGCCATTGCTGAACTGCCTGAAAACCTCCACTCCATTTAAAAGCACAAATTTACTTTACAAATTTATTTTACAAATAAAACTTACTATCACCATTACTTTTTCAATACATCTATTTGATGGAGCCTCACAGAAACCAGTGGGACAGTGAGCTGTAACCGGTAATAAGTTGTGGCTGTACCTACCCAGAGGGAACCCTCACTGCTCTGAGCACTGGCACAATCCGCCTGAGACTGTGACATTATTAAACCTCCCAGACAGGGAATGAGTGGAGTCTGGAGTTTTTATAATTTAAGAACAAAAGTATCTAGATTTTCTCTTCCTTCTTTCTACTTCTTCCTTCAGCCTGGGCAATCTGACCCCCCCTGGGGGGCTGTGACCTCTCCCTACTGAGATTTTACTGCACAGCAGAAACTGCAGCACACAAGAAATTTGGAGACTAGGTTGCCTCCCTCAAAGCCCAGGGGATGAAATATCCTACCCAGCACCTTCACCAATTCCTCTCCTGGATGCCCCAAAGCCCATTACTGATTCCACAGGCTTGTTGGACAGGCTTTACACCAGCACTATGCCAAGGAGCAGAAGACAAGCCATGGTTCTCTGCAGTCAATGCTGGCACTGTCCAGTCTCAAAGACTAGCAGGTAACATGAGGTTCTAGAGAAGCTCAGTGCAATGCCTTTGTGTCATACATCCCACTGCAAGAGAAGGCAAAACCCCAGCACCATGGATAAGGAGATACCCTGACCACATTTGGCATCATAGCACAACATTGCCAATTGCTAGGCTTTAAATGCCCTGTAAGTGCATGACCAGCAGCATGCTTATTGCTTCTTGGGCCCTGGAAAACACCCCAATGCCTGATGGAAGTGAAGAACTCATTATAATGGCTTGAGTCAGATGTGGAAGAGGTGACATTGTTTGTCCATAACTTTTTCCTTGGGATTCTCAGAGCCCTGGCTTTTCCCAGGGCCTCCCAAAACCTCCTTGTTGGAGATGAGGCTGTTACTGCTAACAAAGACAACCTGCTCTTCATTTCCTCCAAGTCACTACCAAAATCAGTGCAAGGACTCTGAACCACCAGTCACTTGCTGGGACCAGAAGAAAACACCACTGCAACTAAAAAAACATGTCATAACTGTGATTCACTTTTGCCTGATTAATCTTCAACTTATTAATTTTGCCACCAAGTTTTTTGATTGCAATCTTCAAATGCATCTGAAAGGCCAATTTAAGCAGCACGAACCCAACTTAAACTGCAGACATTTTAACCGAACACACAGTGAAAGCCCATGTTACTATTCCACAGTGAGACTTGCAACAGTGTCTCAACACTAATGATTTCTGTTACTCTTCTAATAAAGTTGAGATAGCATTTTACCTGTATTTGCTACAAAGCCAAAATATTTAGTCTTAGTTCGATGGAAGAAAAGAGCTTTATGGTTTGGAGCATAGTATCACTGGTAAATAGTATTCTTGGATAAATTTTTGGTATGGATAAGAGGAAAACAATCAAATAAACAAAGAGGAAAACAATTAAACAAACAAAAACGTCATGAGAAGCTGTGTGTTCCCACATAACAGCTATTTATTCAATGCTTTTCAGGGCAGTTCTTTTGTTTTTAATGTAAAGGACTTTGCTGATGAAAACCAAGGTTTGAATCCCACTGTGTTCATGTTCTCTCTCAATTCAGTAGCTACACTATAGCAGAAGCTCTTGTTTTCCACTGTATTTTATTGTACTTTGGAAAGTCTCAGACCTTTATCTGCCTGGGTAAATTGTTTGTAGGAAAGGAGCAGCTCTACAACCAACGCACTTTTTTTTTTTCCTACGTTGTCATCTCACGGCAACTATGACAAAACATTTTCACAGCTGCAGAAATATTTGCAAGAATTCAAACAACCAAAGTTTTATGCATGAGAGGACAACTTTCTCTGGAAGTTGTAGTCAAGAGGTGAGGTGAAATAATAGGAATTAACCTCATGGACTGCAAATGGCTGCTACAGCGGGGAGCTGAGACTTGTGAGTGCAGTGCTTAATAGTCTCAAAGGACCTGCCTTCTGCTGCTCTCTCTTGCCCAGAACTCCCTGTAGAACCACAGGCAAGGGGCTGCTCCTCTCCCTGGTGCTCTGCCTGCCTGGGGCCATGGATTAGTTAAGCTTTATGTTGCTCAGAGGCCACATCATCTTTCCCTGTGCTTGCCAATACTGAGTAGCACTCAAGGGTTCTGCATCTGCAGTACTACTATCATCAGAGGTAAACAATGAATATTTTTAAAGTTCACAAGGAGGACAGGAAGCGCTAATGGTTACTTTGGTGGAATCACCAAGATGTCGACAGAGCCACTAGCAGCTGACTCTGTGAGAAAAAGTGAAGTGCCTACATAAGACTTTCCATTCCATATCACATATGCCTTTAACTATTGCTGTCTGCAATACATATGAGCTTACTGTAAGGTTGTAAACTTGGCAGGAGGAATGCCATCAACTTTCAGGTATGCACATATTCCCTTTCACATGCCAGCAAAAAGCAGCACAAAACTGAGAAAGCAAACCAGGATTTTCCAAAGCTTGCATAAAACATTCACTAATTCAATTAAGCCATTCCTATAAAGAAAAAACCTACAAATTTTGGTGGTCAAATAAGGATACTTAAGAAAATGTGAGGCATGATTGGTTTCAGTGTCTCAGAAAGAACTGCATATTATGTTATCTCCAACAAAATTCCATGAAGAAGCAGAAATTCACCTGGTTAGCTAATTTTGAGAAGAAAGACTCATCTGGACATAGACCTGAGGTTTTCAATCAGCCAAAGTCTACAATGACTTCAAAGGGAAATAAGCTTGGGTGTCAGCTATAGGAATGTTCCTTGATCTGCCTGAACATTAGTGTGGCATTAATCATGGTTCCTCCATAAGATAATGAATGATGACATACTTTTTTTTTTGCTTTTTTTTTTTTTCTTGATTACATGGCACAGCTAATTGAAAAAGCAGGCTGAAAAATTAGTCATAACAATTGAATAGGGGATGATTCCTGAATAATTAGGATAAGTTTCTGCAGAATACACTGATCCATGTATTACAAATTACTACAAAACAAATAAAATATACTGATTTATACACAGAAAATAAAAAACACATGCAGCTCCACAGCAGAAGGGAACGTCATGCATACTCTGTTTTCCATGTAACAGAGACACCTGCATTAATATCTCCTTTATTAGATCCTTAAGTTACAGAATCTCTTCCAGAAGGGATTTTGACCATGAAATATTAAACAGTTGACTCAGACTCAAAAAGCTAACTGGTGGTATAGACCATTCTCCTATTCTCTAGCCTCATCCATCATGACTTACAAGACAAAAAAAAAATAAAATTCTCTATGCCAGTGCTGGGGTACACAACTTGGAATGGTACTTGGTGGCCTGCTTCACTCCAGTTTCAGTCTCCTGAGTCCTTTCTTGTTTCCAGGTGCAGGATTTAGTCAGAGAAAAATTGCTCACTTTCTAACTGATCCAAACCTCCCCTTAAACAGCTGTGAGTCCTTGATATTTCTCCCAGGCCTGGAATTTTCTTGTGCTCAGGGGCTGGATGAAGGGGCCATACCCTGAGCCCTCTTTCTTTGCCCCTTCCCAGACTGGCAGTACCTTGGCTGCCAGGGAAGGGGCCAAGCCCCATGGCACTGCACAACAGCTGGATGCAGCAGAGAGGAAGGTAATTCCCACCATTTACCCTGCCCAGAGCCCAGTTACAGCATCTTCTCAGGGGGCTTTACTCATTTCTAAATAGATAACAGGAAAAGGGCTCTGCTATGCTAGAAGATACACAGTATTATCATGTCTTCATGAAAACCACATACAATAACACCACAGGCAGACACAGACAGCTAGAGACAGGAACATTTATAAATGACAACATCACTCCTCACTACGTTTTAATGGTTGGTCTGTGCCCAGAAAAGGAGCTGCTTGTCAAATGACACTCCTTCATTTTTAAAAATGAGGTAGTCAGAGCACAAATTATCATTAGGTCTGTGCCTGTTGTTACAGATTGACATGGAAGCTTAAGCATTTGATTATGTTTTAAATATACAGATATCAGTTTGGCCAACTAGACTGATTTTTCCTACAGGCAAGTTGCTGTATGGAGATGAGTTACTGGATTCTTGTCTTTAGGCTAAAAATAGAGGTTCAGGACTGTGCAAGAATGGTAAAAATAGTACATTGAAAAGGTGAGGAGAAAACTAAAAAAACCCTACAGATCTCACACAGTTCTATGGCTCTAGTTGTATCAACCCACTTCACAAAGGAACACAAAAAGGTATATTTAGTGTTTTAAAGAAAATCAGCTACACAAGACAAATAAGACAGGGCTTCATACAGAGCCCTGAGGCTGAGAGAGGCCAAGGCTCACATCTGTCCCAATGCACACCACCAGCTGCAGCCCAGGACCAAAAACTGGTAATGATCTTACTGTTCACAACTGCTATCTCTCCAGGAACTCCTTTCAGCTGAGCCTCTACACCCACTCTGCCATCCCACCTGCTTGCTCCAGCCTGGGAAGGTCACGGGTGCAGACAGAGTACAGACAACTGTGTTGTGATCTCTGTGCTCACCCCATTGATCAAAGTTAATATTAATATTGCTGCATAACCAGTAAGCCTGACCTTTGGTTTATTTGTCCAAAGCAACACCCAAATATGTTTTCTTGTGCTTTTAGCAAAAAAAAAAAAAAAAAAGAAACTCATGGCCAGTGGGTTCAATAGAAAATAATGGTGATTCTGCAGTGTTCCATTACATAAAAATTAATACCAATGAACTTGAATTGAGTCTTTGGCTCCTGCCCAAATTTTGAGGCTTCCTTCTTGTGAAAGAAAATATACACTTCATGCAGAAGATAAAGACAGGAGCTCTTGGGAAGATCACCACAAAGCTCTATCAAGCCAAAGAAAGCTTCTCTCTGATAATGGAAAGAACAAACAAAAATTACAAGACCTGAGGTTATGGAAGAGAAGGAGAAAGTCATTCCCCTTCCCTCAAATCAGAAGTGAAGCATTAAGCACAATCAAACCCGGGGGGGGGGGGGGGGGGGGGGGGGGGTGGAATTAGTACCTCACATCAAGGAATACTTTCTAGACTGCAAAACCCTGAAATAAGTAGGTAGAAAAGAAGGGGAATGCCAGTTGTGACTCCTTTTTTATTGTTATCACTGACTACAGCAAGTGTGTCAAGAAAGACTTGTGGTGTGTATAATGGTTTAAAATGGAAGAGATTCATATTTTATACAGAAAAAGTATCATGAAGATATCCCAAAGTATGGACAAAACATGCAATCAAAAATGCAACTGTGGCCACTTTTAAAGTCTATTTAAGAGCTGAATTTGTACCCACTGAATAGTGTCAGAGTGCAGTAGCTTTATTCTTAGACTAAGACGAAGAATGTAAGATCCTAGTTGTAAAATTAATAGCTGTGTTTACAAGCTCTTTAAGATGCTGCCTATTCTTACTCAGTGAATCATTGTCCTTCTTTACAAAGTATATTTCATTAATCTTAGCAATGCACTCAAATCTCAGTGGACTTGCTCTGCTTACATACCAAATCTAATGTTCTAAGTCTAAACTATTTGTCACAGTATTCAACTTTAATAAAAACTGTATTTATTGGAAGATACCATTTCCTCACATTCTCTTAAATCAAAACAACCAATTCCTGTCAAGCTGTTTCTCTCCCTCTTCCCCCTCCCTAGAGGAAAACAGTAAGATTTATGAAAAGCAAAATTCACTTCTGTGCAAAATTATGCAATCCTAAAAATTAGCTTTATCCTCCAGCTGGACTCCATCTACTAAGATCAAATGAAACTTCATCTGCAACGAGGTATTAGAGGGGTTAATACATCACTTGTTGTGCTTTTTAAAACACACACTCATTGTGATTTACAATCAGTCCAGATGAAAAGATAATGGTAATAATGCAGATCTATGTCAGTGAAGCTTCTGCAAATCTCATCACATTTTTAATGAAACAAGCAAAACCTCCTTAAAAAACAGTCTTCCCACAATTATGTGCTGGAATTAGGCATCAGGTCCTCTAACTGCTCATACAGAACAGGGGTTCTTTTGCACAAGCAGGCAAAAGGCTGGGATATGAAGCATTTACTTTCACTGATGAGCAACTGCTCAAATTGCCTGTTAACAAATTTTTCGCCTTACGGGACTATTCATGTCTGAAATTTACTACTTGCTTCAGTGTTTACAGGATGGCATCTTCAGCTGCCACCTGCACTAGCAGACTCACACAGACAGCACTTCAACCTTCCACATTCCCCCTTCCCAGATGTGATGCTGCATCCAACATCTAAGCGATAACCGGGAGCTCAGAGATGAACAAAGGGCAGAGATCAAAGCTTTGCAGCCTGCCCTCCTCGGTATCTGGCCCCAGAAAAATGCCAGACCTCTTCTCTGCATAAAATATGCATTTTAACAGAGCCTAGTATCCAGTGTTTAATTCCCTATTTTATTTCCTTCTCAACTCATTATATCTAAAAACTGAAATACATTAAAAAAATCACTAGGTTTTTTTGAAAATTTAGGCCAGGGACTCTGAACAAAAGCATGCTCTGTCCTCACCTTGTAAAATATTTCTGGGCTTCTACACAAGCTTCATGCCTTCACACAGCTGGTAAACGTTTGCTTAAAAATATATTCAAACAACTCCTCTGCAAAGGATTTGAAGCATATAGACTTGAGCTTCATCCTGGAAGGGTCATTTACATAGCACATCCATAAGTTTTAAAAAACTGCCTTCTACTTACTTCAAACTTTGCAATTATCAGTTTGTTTATACCAACCATCACAGGGAGGTCTTAGAGAGGTCACTCAAGAAATAATATATTTCCCTATCTGCTTTCCCAACTACGCTCACAGAGCCAGAGTTTACTTCCTTCACTTGACTCTATGAATAATCCCAGTGTCGTGGCATTATTCAACTTGTAAGCTGCCAATATGCAAGGATAAATTATTAGCAACCTGAAATCATGGCAAGGTTAAACATTAACATGTTGTGGAGTCCTATTACACCATCACTTTTGGGCAACCTGTGTGCAGTGCAGGCTGCAAGCACAGCATGGCTCTACCTGTGCCACACACACTGGCAGTCATTTGCAGTCTGGTATTTATGATAGCACAGAAAAGAGAGACGTGTTCCACGCAGGAGCTGCAGGCAAACAGCATCCCAAAAAAGGAAGAGAAAACAATATGCTGGATCCATCAAAGGTTGTTACTTCATAGACTTTTCACAGCCAAATAAACATTTTGCAGCTGGAGGTCTGCATGAGCCAGAATAACAAATGTCCTGAGACCTGATAGAGATTTAGGATTAGGCTGCCTGATGAAAGAGGTTGATCCTGTATATGCAAGCATGGACAGAGGTGAATATTTAGTGTTCAGATCCTGAAGAGCAATTACCTGAAGGCATCTTTTTTTTTTTTTTGGTCCAAGGATTGGCAGAGTCTGAGGCAAGGAGGGAGATTTGAGTTGAGTTTATTTTTAAGCATGCTATGGCCAGTGGGTTACTGGCAGGTATCACACTACTCTGAGCATCAGAAGTGATCACTGACCCTACAACAGCCTTGGATGGCCAGAGGATTGATGGGTAAATTCAAACAGTGCCCATTTTAACAGTATTCACACCTGGAACCTTGTCCTTCAACCCTTGGTGAAACCCTGCTTTCTTTGCCAATCCTTAGTTATCTCGGGAATGGCTCCTTCGAACACTGCCATCAACTGGCAAATTACTACATTTCTTATTCACAGGTTTTCCCTTTTGCTCTCCACCTCTGGAAGAAGTTGGCTGTAGCCAAAGCTCCTTGGGCGGGTGGATATCGACACATTTGAACAGTTTTTATTTGGCAGGGATATTCACCAGCAACTCTTAAGAATTGAACCTCTTTCTAGAGAGGAGACCTTGTGGTGAGCAAGTAGCAGTTGAGAAGATGGAGAATCAGGGATAAGACTTTGACAGCGGAGTGAGGCTGCTTGTGGGGTGCCACAGAGATCAGTGATAGGATCAGACTATTCGGTGTATTTATAAATGGTCCAGAGAAGAGATAAATAGCAAGATGGCATCTGCTGCCAAGATGAATTTCTTCAGGACAGCTGAAACAAAAACAGCCTGAGAAGACTTGCAGGAGTATGTTGCAGTATTGAATCACTTAAGAGTTGGGAGAAAAAAAAAACAACACACCATATTTTGTGTCAGACAGCACAGTATTGCCCATGAAGGAAAACAACTCTTGCTATATTCACCAAACAATGAGCTCCAAATTAAACATTGCAGCTCAGGAGACAAATTTCTGAGGTTGCTGTCAGTAGGCCTAGTAATGAATACTTGTGGCAGTGGTGGGGGAAAGCAAACAAGTATCAGGTTAAGATGGTGAAAAGAATAAAAGATGAGGTGGTCAGCATCACCGTGCTGCTGCCCACATGTGCCATGTAGCTTTGGTCAACCATTTCAAAAAGGATACAGAATTAGAAGACGCAAAGGGACAGAGATTATAGACTTGGAACTCTCTGCTTGGAGAAAGACTATTTAGGGGATATGATAAAAGAATTATAAAACCACGGGTGGTCTAAGAGAAATTAGGGCAGAAGCAATGAAACCAACATGTTAAAAAAAAATAAAAAACAAACCAATACAACAAAAAACAGAAGTATTTGATTGATTTGTGGATAATTCCCTTTTTTCTCCCTCCAAGACACTTCCACATTTTCACAGTGACTGCTTTCTGAGGTTGCCAAAACATAAGTTATGCATCGACCCAGAGTCCCTCATGAAGGACATATGTGGGGAAGCTTGCATGCCTTTGGTACATGATGGATGATGGAACTCATTGTCACAGGAAGCTGCTCAGGCCAAAATCAGAAATGTGGTCCAAAAAATGGATTACATAAACTCATAAAGGATAGATCCCTCTATTAAGTACCATAGGGGAAAGCCACCTTCTGCTCAGGAAGTCCCAGGAGTGGGAGGATGAAAAGATTAGCTTGAGGAAGGCTTGTTCTATCCATGCCTTTCCATAGGCACCTGCTGCAATTCAGTGTTAATCAATGGCATGTGACAACAGGGAGCTTTACTCCAAATGCTTTTCTGTTCTATTACCAGCCCTCCAAACCAGAGAGCTAAAGTTTTGGGTTTTTTGTTTGTTTGTTTGTTTTTAATTCCTGAACCATTCTTTTAAATCCTGAACCAGAAAAGAGTGAAGGAGTTGCACATTAAAAGACAAGTCTTTCTGGACAGGTGTACAGTAACCTTGAGAGAACCTTACATCATATGTAACTCATCTGGAGAGTTCTTCCTAAAACTCTGCTGCTGGTGAAATAAACAAAGCACAAACCTTCCCAGATGTTTGCTTCATGAGGAATTCTCAGTCAATGTATGAGTTATAATTTGGCATCCTCAGAAAATGCAAAATCATGATTCAAAGATGGAATGTAGATGTGGAATTTCTAAGGAGGGAGACAGAAAGGGTTTATTCACGGTCTAGTACAAACTCCTGCATTTGTAGCTTTTCCACTGCTTCCAAATGTTGAACTGGACAACTACACTTCCTCTCACAGAAGATTAAAGCTGAGTGTCCAGATTCCCTTAATTTTTCCATAACCATTAGCAAAGTAAAATTTCCTCTGCAAAACTTGCAGGGTGAGCTGTTGCATTTATGCACCGTGCATCAAAAGAGGAGAGGTAGGTTGTTCCATTGATTTCTGCTGGAGAAAGTTTTGCTACCCAAGTATCAAGATCACCCCTAGAGAAGGCAACCCTATTGATTTCCTGAGTGCTTATCACTGGAATCTCTCCTCATTCATAGAGACCCAGAGCACTAGGAAAAATAAATAAATAAATAAAGTCAAGAGCAACCAAAATTAAAGAAGAAGGGAGAAGGTACATTGTCTGAAAGAAATTACCAGCATAACATTAATCTCCAGGAAGAAACAAAATCTTACCAAAAAGGGATCAGGAAAGCAATGAGAAGATTAAATCATCAGAAACCTAAGACAAAATTGAATGGCAAGCATTAAACAGCACAAGTATGAAAATATATATATATATATATATATATATGTATCTTCCACAGACATTTTAGCAACCGTGGCTAAATGATGATTTAGCCTGGCATCCATTCTTTCCAACTCATCTGCTTGTTAAAGGTGTCACTTCCCTTGCACTGCCTACAGGAATATTTTGATGGAAGTGTCACAGAGGACTCACTGGTGCTGTTTTCACTTGGCATCATTGACATCTTCCCTTTGTTTCTCAATCTTCTCTTCTACCAATTGCATTTCTCTCCTTTTTTACCTTTTTTTTTCCACAAGCTGAGATTCTCCATCAGTGCCTTCTCCAGATGCTGCCAACTGTAATGTCACAGAGTGTTCTCCACTCTCCTGGCAGGTAGTCCCTTTCCTGGGACACACTAGATGGCTAAATAGAATTGAGGAAGGCAGGCAGAGGCTAAAGCTTTCATTGTAAATAAAGACTTTCTTACAGAGTCGTGAAGGTCTCTCATAACAAATGCAGGGAAGGGAAAAAAAGTGAGGAGCCTTGTCACACAGACTAAACACTGACTAAAGTGCAACCAAGGATAATACAGGAGTGAAAATACAGAAAGCCTTACATGTGGCCAGGAAACTGACACTTAATCCAAACTAATTAAGTATGTTTTAAACAGTACATCAAAGAACTCTCAAATTCAAAGGTGGTGTCAGAAACAGAGGACAAGGAAAATAAACGAGACAGATTAGAAAAGTGAGAAGAACAAAATATGGGAATTTTGGTCTAGAAAACTTTAGAGGAAGAGAGGAAGCAAAATCATCCACATTTATTCACTAGGAGAATGATGGCAGGAAAAAGGGATTGGTCCAGGAGCATTGGGAGTTAGTAAACAGCATCCAAGAAGTCATTGTTCTACACACCCACACAAGGTAAAGATTGGCTCTTTGAGCAGTGAAGAAAAAGAGGTATTGTACCAAAAATATGGTAACTTCCAGAACTTGTAACATAACCTCAGCCTACCGGGAAAAGTCAGGCTCATAGTGAAATCATGCATTCAATGGGACTCGAGGGAATATTCAACCAAGGCAAAAAATAACTGTTACAGCTTTTTAACTGCCTCATCCTCGGGACAACAGGGAGCTCCACATGCAACCTCACTGAGGGAAAGTACTCAGAAATACCCTGATGAAATACCCTTTGTGGCACTGCCTCTTCCCCAGGGCCCCTCCCCACCTGAGCAGCTATTTTGGCTGATTTTGAGGCGAGACAGAGTGAGGAGCAGGTTCAGACTGCATGCATGGCCAAGTCCATCCTGAGGAACCCACCACGGGAAGAGAACTTCTCCTGAGAACTGACCGCACAAAACCTGAGTGGGGCCATCCAAGCTGACAGGCTGGAAGAAGGAAAGAACAAAGCCTGTTAAACTTTCCAAGATTATAACTGATGAAGAACAGAAAGTACCTGAAAAAATGAAAACAGCACAAAAGAGATTACATGAGTAATGGAGATTTGAGTAAGGAAAATTTAACTAGAAGAAAAATCAAGATTTCTTGGGCTCATAAAAAAAAATTCTAGAGGGAGAGATCCATAAATGGAGTAATTTTTATACAAAAAAATCTTATGCCTTAAAAAGTACATGGCAGACAAGGGACAAAATTACATAGTAGGCCTTTCCCAATGGTTTCCAGTAGTTTCACTTTAGTTCTGTCCATGTGGTTTTACTGTCTGGAACAGCAGTGCTGCAGTGAGAACTGGCTGGTCCCTGAGCACAAACAAGCTGCATTTCCAACCAACAAGCAGTCCCCCTGTGAAGTCCATGGGACTACTCATGCATAGTAAACACATCCCTAGGTGCTGGAAATGATGGATATAGAAATATTTCAGCCTTGGCTGTACCACTGGGAAGTTAGCTGTGAATAACTATTTCCATCCTAAAGCACAGACAACTGTCCTACCTTCACTATTTGCATTATTTGCTCCCAGACCTGAACTGAGTCTCAAGTACCTGTGTGTATTTCTGCTCCTTTAAGCCTGTCCTTCTTTCCTGAATAATAGCTTCTGACAGTTTCTTAACTATATCTGAAAAGACATTATTTGAGCTAGAAACAGCTGAGGCCATTGTACAGACTTCACAGCCTGATCCATCTTTCCCCTCACCTGTGTTTTGTTCCATCTTTTCATTTTTAACAGGCAATTCTATGTATTTTTTCAATTAAGTAAAATATCCATCATCTTTGCTGTACTTTCTTTAGAATGTTTACTTTAATTTTGGTTTCTCAGCTTAATCTTTCTCACAAAGCCCTATGCATTTTTAAATCTTCCAAGGAAAATAATTACAAAGATAATCCAGCTGAGGGTAATCAAACTGCAGGGTTCTTTATTTTCCTGGCCTTTTAATTTAATTTCACATCCTGTGGTCTTAAAGAAATATTAGGATTATATCATCTTGTTATTGTTTAGATTATGTGCCAGTAAAAATAAGGAACAACTGATTCTCTTCTTACCCACAGCCATACAGAAAACTCATACAGCATATAGAATATTTTCAAAATAGGGATGCAGGGGAAGGTCTCAGATGAGCATGACTTAGAACCTTGGCTGCCATTTTTCTATCCAGAACCCACGTTTATTTGGTTGGTTTTGACTAACACTTTCATAAAACAATTTGCTTTTAAACTTTTTCAATGCACCACTATAGATCCTGATGTGATTTTGTGGCTATTTTAGCCATGGAAATAATTCTACTGACTTTAGCACCACTACTTGTACTAAATTAAGAGCTTCAGTGGCTTTCTTTGGATCAATACAAGCCAGAAGTCATTCACAGAGTAACATTGGCATAAAAGTAGTGGAGAGAAGAATCAGTCACGTGTTTTAATACATAAGGTCAGCCAAGCAACAAAAATACAACCTTTGTCTCTACACATGCAGAAGGACCCTGCCCACATCCTAGCAATGAGTTTTGAGGTTTATGGGGATCAGAGCACATCTGTATTAATAAGTCTGAATACCTGATTGGAGCTTCAGAACTCTGCAAGTATCAAATCCCTCAGCACAAAAGTCTTCATCTTTTGAGCTGGGAAAAGAGATTTAGTTAGCAAAACAATAACTGGAAAGGGAGTCATCTTCCAAGAGGTAAGACTGAAACAATGCACGTGCGGGACTTTTGCTGGGATTGTACTGCCCCCAGATACAAATTAAAAAAGGAAGCAGAATCAGCCACCAAACAGGTATAACATACCCCTGAGGGCTGAAAACTGCAAAGTCAGAGCTGCTGAATTCCTCTTAAGCTCTTCCCTCTTCATTGCTTTCCAAATGGGGCAGCACAACCCCAGCCACCAACTCTCTGGGGACAAAAGCAAGGACATTTGTGGTAGGTTGAGACTGTGGTTGAGGCTTTTGTGCTGAAACTGTTTATCACAAAGACATGTGTGTTAGTTTGGTCCAAGTGCTGCTGCTCTGCTAACACTCTCAGTAGAGCACCACTGAGGGCATTCCTGAAATCAACCTCTTTCAGATGTTCTTGACTAAGTTATTTCAGAAGATTCTCAACTAATACAAAAAAGCAAGACAGAGTTACAAAGTTATGACCATGTCCTGTATAAATACTGAAAATTCTTTTCTGAGTGGGCAATTTCAGCAACACTAAGTTAAAACATTCTCAGAAAAAGAATATACTGATAATGAAGACAGGCAGTCTCTTCCTAGATTTATTATGTTGCACTTAAGGAAAGCAATCCCATGAGATTAATGGAGCAGATGTAAGTAGACCTACTCAAACCTCCACAGCTAACATTTGTACTAAAAGTTTTACTACCTAACAGCTTCTCTGTGTTAATAACCTGGGAGATCACCATGGCTCACTCCTATATATTTTCTAAATGCCTACAAACCCAGTAAGGCAGGCAGCAATTAGGCCATAACACACACATAGTTCCACAGCAACAGCACACATGGAAGGGCAGAGTCTTGTCTCCAGCAATAAAGTCCAGGAAGAAGAGCTCTTGGTTTCTCCAGCCAGCACTGCCCACATCCCAAGATGTGCCCATGACAGCAAACTGGTGTGTCTGGCCACAGGGAGAACCCCAGAACAAGAGTGATCACCAAGGGCACAGCTACAGCACCTCTGACTTGCTCTGCATCAGCTCTGCTATATAAAAAAAACAACCACAAGGAGATTTCAAGCCAGTCCTACACATATTTGCCCTAAGCCAGGTATGGCCACAGAACTAATTTCCTTCTGTAAAAAGAGATTTCAAAGTCGTTCAGTTTTATTCTGAAAAAACCCTCTTTTCTCAATTTGCTTGATTAAAATATAATTAAATCTTTTTGACTCTCCTGGACACATTTTTCCCAGAAAAAAATTATTACAGGCTTGAAAAGGAATCCAGTTTTTTAAAACTACTTCTTAAAAGCACACTGTTGCTGATTCCATTCTTGAAATATCTTTTAAAAGCTATTACAACAGTGAGCTTCTCCTGAACTCTACAAAGGAAACTAAACTGAGACACCACATGCAAGCTTGCTCTGCTTACAGAGACAATGTTTTCCTTACAAAGCATTTTGCTTTTATGTCAAGGGATGGAGGAAAGGACTTTAAATTCCGCATTCAATGCACTGGTTAATGAAGTTGCAATAATCATGTTGTCTATATGGGGTTTTGGCTGTCACTATAGGCACCTTCTTTCCTTCAAAATATGCTTCTCATTGTTCTACTGCCCTTTTTCCAATTGCTCTGCAGCCAAGTTCTTGGAAAGCAACCACGCTTCTTGTTTAGGATTTATTGCTAGTCTTTTGCCAATAAGGACACACACAAATCTCTCCTGTGATCATCCTGCAAAAGCAAGCTTAAAATACAACAATTTATGAACAGGCACATTTTGCATGTTATATGGCATTAGTGTGCACTCATCAAAAAATTCTGAGAGCGTAAAAGAAGGTTGTCCCTTTTGGCCAGGCAAATCAAAGTCTCTGCTTGGGTGCCATAAATAAGTTAATTTTAGAATTCCAGTCTACCTAAAAAGGAAAAAAAAGCATTTGCATTGTGTTTTAGTGGTTGAAGGAGGGTTTGTTTTCCTTTTTACCAAGTTCACGTGGTAAACTTTGCACTTTAGAAACCCCAGGTCTGAGAAAAAGAAGTTTGATTTTCAAATTGGCTACTTTAAAACTAATAACTAAATTAGACATCACAGTTAACATTAAACTTTAAAGCTGAGAAAATAATCTGTTCGTACAGATTTGTAAAGGATTTTACAATTTCAGAGTCAAGTTGTATTTGTGTTTTGAAATGTGTTCCAGGTTGTCTAAGAAAGCTCATATCCACTGAAGCAGCAGGTAACATGAAGAAAGGCTGATCTTCTAGCTAGGAAGGAATGACTCATGAGGAAGAGTATCCAGGTAATCACCATGCTTTGGTCACGCTCTTCTGACCATATTGTTTAATTTTTCATATAAACATTATAGTTTAATCATGACCCTCTTTGAAAGACTTGTGTTTTTATTGTTTTTGACAGGCAAGAGTAGATTTGTGACTCTGTGGATATAATTTAAAGCTTCTCTGGATTATGAACGTTAAAGTTCCTCTGAAACATTGGGAGGTTCAGTTCTTGTTCTTTCTTGGTTCCTTGTTTCTGATGATGTCCATTGTCAAACAACCATAAATTGGGAAAATGAGCTGGGATTCATTCCCCAGCCTGGATTCTCTGCTGGCAATGTGGTGCATCTCCATTCCTTGTGGTTAGATGGTTCTGGGGCTCAGACACTATTGCTGAGACTCAGGAACAAGAAGGCTAAAAAAATGAAAGGCCAATGAAATGGTTTTAAAATTAAGGAGGGAAGGTTTAGATGAGATATTAGGAAGAAAATCTTGACTGTGAGGTGAGGCCCTGGCACAGGTTGCCCAGAGAAGCTGTGAATGACCCATCCCTGGAAGTGTCCAAGGCCAGGCTGGACAGGGCTTGGAGCAACCTGGGATAGTGGAAGGTGTCCCTGCCATGGCAGGGTGCTGGAATGAGATGAGCTTTAATGTTCCTTCCAACCCAAACCATTCTGTGAGTCTATGAAGATTCAGATAAATGTTTCACCACCTCATAATCTGGGGTTCTTTCTCAACCCAAAATGACTGCAATTGTTATTATTTTCTTTTTATGACTCATTTTTCTTGTCTTCCCTTCTTTTTCTCTGTTTATTCTTTTCCCCAGGCAATGCTAGATAGTTCCCAAATACCTATTTGGTTCTCATAATTAAACCAGATGTATTTTACAGAGGGTCCAAAAGGAGACTAGTGACTTGTGAAACAGGATTTTGCATTCAAGAAACAAGAAATTATGATTGAGAAAACAGAATAAATTTACTCCTAATAAATAATGAATGTTCAAATGCAATAAAACTCCATTTTTTACACATTCAGACTGGCAGACTTCTGAGTAACTTATCTGTAATTTTGTGCAAAAAACTTCATATTCTGCAAAAATATCAGAATTTCCTGAAATTTATTCTCTGCTGAAAATTATTCACTGAAATACATTTTTGTATGTGAATTGCATTTACTCCTTTTGTTGCTCTAATAACATTACTCATGTATCACATGGCATCAGTTAATTCTGGGTGTGCTTCTCATTGTGTTCATCAGGATTCAAGTGCAAGTATTTGTATAACAGTTATAAAACTTGCCTCCTTGTATTTCAGCTTAAAATCTCACTTTACATCGGGATAAAGGAATTTATACAAGGGACCACAGGAAAAAAAAATGCTACCAAGGTCAAAGCAAAGGAGTTGCATAATTTAAGTCAATATTTGCTATAAAATGTTTGTGGTGGTCAGTCAGCTCTACTTCTGATTCCCTCATAGACATCTCACTGCTGGACTTTACACTGCAGGTCTACCTAAACATCCTTTTGAAATCAATCTGAAATTACCCTTTTGCTACTGATAGAGAGTTTGTGTTCCCCTTGCAATTGTGACAAAACTGCTTTTACTAAAATTTGTAGAGTGAATACCACCATTTTCCTTCTTCTGACATTAAGGACCACGTTGCAGGAACCAACCACCACACAACTGAGCTAATACAGCTTTGGCTTTTGACTTAACAAGTGGAAACACACATGCACGTACTTGGCTTTGGCTACAAATTCACCCAGCTATTGATGGAGTCTGCAGGACCTGGAACAAACTTATTTTTAGATACCATAATCCTCAATGTATTAACTTGCTTTTACTCTCGGTCTTCCGTATGCTGTCTGTCTTCTTCATCTGCAATGACAACCACCTACAGTACTCCCTTCAAATTTTAAAACCACTTTACTCGCAGCAGCTTGCAACAGTAACCAAAAGTGTGGCTACATTGACGATACAGGTAAAATACTTGTGGCTCTGATGTCACGTACATCGTTTGCCCTTTGTTCTTAATTTTGAAAAATTTCACATCCCCTCCAAAAAAGCTTGAAAAATAAATGAGCACCAGGCTTCCAAAAACGTTGTTGGAGGTTCATACATTGTTTAAAGAAGAGCTGGAATATAGTTTGAAGTCAAGTCTGGATAATTTTCTGCCACTTGGATTATAGCTAACAGCTTCTTTAATAGGACTTTAACACAATAAAGCAACATTACTGTAACCATCTTCCTGAGGATGGTAGAAGACCATAAAAACTGAGAAGCACATTTAAAATTACTTGCAAAATATGGGCTCTCTGTAAAGAGCACACAATAACTGTAATTAATACCAGCCCTTTAAAGTATTCCTAAAGTCTATTGAAATCTCAACCAGCATTGTATGGCTTGTAGCAACAACTGCATCCTAAATAACACAAAAAAATTACAAAAAAAAAAAGTTCCCCATCAGAGGTCAGAAAATTATAATACACAGATCTGCTGAATGGGATAACACCTCTGCCCTTATTATTTGCGGAGCTTTTTTTGGGAGGATCTCAGGACTTTACTCTTTAGCTCAGACTCACAAGTTCAACAACCCTGGAGTTATATAAACATTATTTTACAATTTGAACTATTTTCCCAGCGAAAGTATCACTCCTGAGGGAGGGGGGGGGGACCATTTGAATGATCTCTTTTACAAAATGAATGCTG
>VXBA01005019.1:1446754-1478519 GCA_013399895.1 Serilophus lunatus
GCCCGCCCCGCCCCGCCCGCCGCTCGACATGGCCGCCGCGCTGGGGAGGCTCCTGCGGGCCTCGGTGAGTGACCCACACACCCACACACAGACCGACCGACCGACCCACCGAGGGCCCGGCCCGGCCCGGCCAGTGGCTCTGACCCCCCTGTCCCCCGCAGGTGCCCGTCGCCGCCGCCGCCGCCGGGAGGAGGGTGACGGCCCAGCCCCTGCCCCGCGCCCTCCGCGCCTTCAGCCTGGGTGAGTGCGGGNCTTCAAGAAAAGACTGGACGCCGCACTGAGGTTGACACGCTGGTGTTGTTCGCTCATAGCTCAGACTCGGCAGTCCCAGAGCCCCCTTCAGAGCGAACGGATCCCGCGGCTCCCTCCNCCGACCCACCGAGGGCCCGGCCCGGCCCAGCCCAGCCCGGCCGGTGGCTCTGACCCCCCTGTCCCCCGCAGGTGCCCGTCGCCGCCGCCGCCGCCGGGAGGAGGGTGACGGCCCAGCCCCTGCCCCGCGCCCTCCGCGCCTTCAGCCTGGGTGAGTGCGGGCGGGACGCGCGCCCCGAGCGCCGCCGGGCCCGGCCCCAGCTCTGCTTTTGTGCCCCGCAGGCGCCGCGCGGTTCGCCCCGGCCGTGACTCAACACGCCCCGTTCTTCAAGGGGACGGCCGTGGTTAACGGAGAGTTCAAGGAGCTGAGCCTGGATGATTTCAAGGGGAAATATCTGGTTCTCTTCTTCTACCCCCTGGACTTGTGAGTGCGGGTTTCTCCCCTTTCCCCGCGGGCCTCCCGCCCTGCTGAAGGTCATCGCAGCCGCTGCAGGTCGTTGCTGGTTTTGCCCGATTTGGGTCGGTCTTTGCAAGGCAGATGCGCCTGTTTTTAGAGCGTGGGTGATAAGAGAGGCGGCAAATGGCCCTTGTGTGTGAAAGCAGTGGATGTGGTGGCTGGAGAGCATCTCCTGCTTGCCGGGACTGCCTCAGGAGGTGGATGTGGTTCCTCTTACATCCAAGGGATAAGGGCATTCCTTTGTGGTTTGGGGCTGCCTTGGAGACTCTTTTCTCTAAGCAGCAGGGCCAGCAGAACTACAGCTGCACATCTCCAAGGCAAAACGGGACTGGATGGGGTTGAGTGTGTCCCTAAGACTTTAGGCTCGAAAAGCATCCTGGTCTATGTACACACATGGGGAAGAGTTCAACCTGCAGTCCTTTCTGCAGTCCTCTGTCTAGAGGGTGTCTAGCAGAGACAATTTCTCCTTCTTTGCAAAGAGTCTGTCTAGAACTGAGTTGATAACTGATAAGCCAGCTGCATGGTTATGACCACTGCTTTGAAACTGAGACTGTCTTGAACAGGAAACATGGTTAAAATTCTCAGGCTAAAGAAAACACTCCACTGTATTAGTGCACAGAAACAGAAATTAGAGTCTTCTCTAAAGCCTTCTCTGAAAAGATTGCAGAATCATTGCAGCCTGATTTCTCTCTTCCCACCAGCACCTTTGTCTGCCCCACGGAAATCGTGGCTTTCAGCAACAAAGCAAATGAATTTCGTGATGTGAACTGTGAAGTGGTGGCAGTTTCAGTGGATTCTCATTTTTGTCATCTGGCCTGGATAAATACTCCACGAAAGGTAGGAATCAAGCATCTGTTTGGAGCATTTTCTTTTCATTTTGTTTCTTTTCACAAGAGCTCCAGAGATCATGAGTTGAATAAATAATTATGCTGACACTAATAGGCTGCCTAAAGTGGTAGGTGATGAACTTCTACATTTGATGACTTAATTCTAGCATCAGTCTTCCTTTTCTTTCTCTTTCTCATAATTACTTGTTTTGTTTTAACATGTTCTGCTCTGTTGATATCTTGTCAATTACATTTCATCCTTGTAATTTATCTCAAAAGACAAATGCTCATGACAACAGTTCTAAGATGTCTGTTGCAGCTGATAGTGCTCAGAAACTATCACAGAAAATGAAAAGCAGCTGTCTAGTTATTGTTAACACTAGTGGTGGTGGCTTCGGGACAGAAGCAGAAATTTATTGGAACACTTTTATCATGAGCTCTCGCATTCTGAAAGGGTTCCACTCTTGCAGTACAAATGGAGGTTACAGGCTTTCTTTAGGGAAAGAAAGGGGTACAGACAGGCTTTTACCGGAGAGGAGCCTCTTTTAGATGTACATAAAATGCATGCCTTTGATCACATAGAGGATCTCACTAGTTTGGTTAGTTGTACAGAATCACAAGTGTCTCAGGACAGCGCAGACTTTGTCATCAGTCACAAGCCATGTGGGCAGCAGTGTGCAGTACTGCTCACAGGCTGGGTGTAACATGCAGGGGAGGGAAGGGAGCTTGTTGAATTTCATGCTTCTTGGCCAAGTCTATCAGGGGTGTTTATCTTCTGCATGCTTTGTTCGCAGCTCTAAAATGTGGTTGTGGACTGGCTTCGTGGCCTTATTGGAAAGCTGCTCAGTGTGTAGCAAAACACCCTGCCCAGGGCTGAAGGAAATCCATGGTTGCACACACAGGAAGCTGACAGAGAAACTAAGGCCTTGCTTTCTCTGATATCTGTGCTCAAAGCTCTGCCTATGAGAACTCTGTTGCAGGATCAGGGTCTTGAGTGACTGAGATTACAGTGATTCACTGATTATGCCAGGAATAGCAAAGCTAACAAACTGCAGCCTTGTTTTAAGGTTAGAGAGCTTAGCTCTCTTGCAGTTCCAGTACGTTGCAAAGCTGAAAGAAATCTTGTTTGATGCCAAATGGTATTTAAATTGATTTGTGGAAGGAAAAAAAATTAATGCATGCACTAAATAGAGCAGAAGAACTCTGATATACCAAGCATGCGTACTTAGAATCATAAATTTGTTAAGGTTGGAACAGACCTTTAGGACATAAAGTCCAACCATCAACCTTGCACTACTAACTATGTCCTCAAATGCCATATCCACAGGGATTTTGGACACTTCCAGGGATGGTGACTCCTGCAACTGCCTGGGCAGCCTGTTCCAATGACAGCCTCACAACCCCTTCTGTGAAATTTTTCCTAATATCCAATCTAAACCTCCCCTGGTGCAACTTGAGACCATTTTGTCTTGTGACTTAGGAGGAGAAACTAAACCCCCCTTCCTTTCAGGTGGTTGTAGGGAGTGATAAGGTCCCACCTGACCCTCCTTTTCTCCAGGCTAAAAAACCCTTGCTCCCCCAGCCCCTCCTTGTAAGACCTGTGCCCCAAAGAACTTGTGCTTCAAAGTGTGTTTGTTCACAATATGCAGGTTTGTTTTCCCTTCTCTCCCCACCGTGTTCATCTTATTTAATTCTGAACACTTAAATATGCAGTAGAAATTGCTGTGTTCAAGGCTCCTGAATAGGATACAATGTAATTTTTTTCTGGAAATTTATGACTGTTGCCATTGGTTGCCTTTTACCACCAAAACAAGCAATTCTAGAATGCTCAGTGCAAAAGTTTTCATGTTGCAAAGAAACCAATTATTCCTGAGTACTTTAAAACAAACAAACAAAGAAACCAAACCCAAACAACCCCACACATGTGGTTCCTGTCATGGAGCAAATGGCATGGTGGTTGTCCTTAAAGAGCATCAGATCCAGGAGCTGAAGGAGGATAATCCTGCAAAGGGTTTTGTGACCAAATGGAGTCTTGCTCTGTTCTCCAGAGCGGCGGTTTGGGCAGAATGAATATTCCGGTTCTGTCGGACCTCACCAAACAAATCTCCCGTGATTATGGGGTGCTGCTGGAAGGACCTGGCATAGCACTAAGGTAAGGCATGAGTGCCAGTAACTCCATTATGATACAACCCAGTCTAAACCAGTGTAATCTGCTCAGTCCCCTCCTGTGGGGAAAACAGCACAGGGATCAAATGAGGACTGTCAGATGTTACTTTTGCTGCAGAGCTGCTGGATCCCCTCATAGGAAAAGGGCACGGGGCTGTTATGGCCTTGAAGCTGAGAATGGTTCCAGCCTCTCTGACAATACATGCAGGGAAAAGCCATCTCTTTTCCCCGAGAGAGGGGGAGAACTCTGTGTCACTAAGGAAAACAAGAGTAGTATAGAAGAGCAAGTTCCTGTGTTTTTTTCAATAGTGGTACTGAGAAACAATGGATTGGGTAGGAGTCTTCTGGAGACCTTCAGTTCCTGATCTCTTTGAATCAGAAGCTTCTGATATTTATTTGCTGACAGATTAAGTTAATTAGTATGGTACAACTGGGACTTGGGTTTTCACAATTGTATGCAACAGGATTGAATTTAATAGCGTAATGCATAAATAACTCTTCACTCAATACCAGTCAAAAAGACATGGGAAGGGTGCCAGCCTTCAATTTTGAAATGCAAGTGGAATTATGAGGTCCACCCTTGTTACACATCTGTCTCAACTGAATAGTCTTTCTGCATACTTTGTAACTCACAGTACCATAGCAGTTGGCTGGTTCTTGGCTTTTGATCACTTCACCAACAAACAACACAGCTGTGTTGCTGCTCCTAACTGATACATCCATCTAAGCATAACCACCCTGCTGAAATAGTTCATCCAGTTTCTTGTACTTGGTCTTGGAACGCAATTCACATTCCTCAAATTCCTGCTCTCTTACAGAGGTCTCTTCATCATTGATCCAAATGGGGTCATCAAGCATCTCAGCATCAATGACCTGCCCGTGGGGCGCAGCGTGGAGGAGACCCTGCGGCTGGTGAAAGCATTCCAGTTTGTGGAAACACACGGAGAGGTTTGCCCGGCAAACTGGACTCCAGACTCCCCGACAGTAAGTGCCTGCTAAATACCACTGGCCTAAATATAGACCCTGGCCTGTCTGTGCCTGTCTGAAGGGCTGAGAACCTCTCAAACGAACTGAATCTCTGCCTGTTGTCTAAAGCTGAGGCTTTTATCGGTTGGACCAATTTGGTATTTGTGTGATGTGGGATTTCTGTGAAGAAAATCACTGGTTTCCTTTTAGAAGATGCAAATTGTATTTAAAACTCTGTGACTTGCACTCTCCACTAACTGACTTCAGATTTTTTACTTATTTAATGCCTTGTAATTCAGCAGGAAAAATGTGTTATATACTCAAAATGTTCAGGTAGGAGATTGTACATCATTTAGGCTTTCAATTTTCAACCCAGTGCAGAAGCAGCCTGTTGTATATATAAAGTGTACATGGATTTTCTTGGATAAAGTGTCAAGTGTTTAATCTTTTTCTCTTATCTCTAGCAAATAATAACTAAACTTTCTTTTCTTCACAGATCAAACCAAGCCCAGAAGGTTCTAAAGAATATTTTGAGAGAATGCATACATAAGCAATCTTAAGTATGTGGACAAAACTCTTAGCAACCATAAACTGAAAACATTAGGAAAGCAGCTGTGATTGTAAAAATTAAAAGGTCTTATTTTCTCATGTTTATGAAGAAATTAAATGCTGAAATACCTACTGCTTCCCTTGTCTTGCTTTAAAAAGAAGAGTAAAAACTAAGGCTTCCCCCCCTGCCTCTTGCAACTTCAGTTTTATGAACTTCTGTGACCCCTAGTCATCTTCCTGAATGTGATGAATACACAAAATACAGTTGCCTTCCACTGGCTTTTGCCTTTTTCTTTAGCTAGTTTTGGATGAAAAATTGTCCTGCATTTCCTTTTCTCACAAGACATTAAATTCTGTTACCAGAGTTTGAAACAGTGCAGGCAAGATAGAAGATAGAATTCTAACACATGGGTTGTTCTTAATGCATTTTGCAGAGGAACAGATGAATGTAACAAGTAAAAATAATACAACTACATCATTTTTTTGGTGTGAATGCACTAAAACATGAAATGAATGTAAATGTGTACCATTATACTCCTGCATATAGTCAAAGATGCAGTGCTGCTACACAGGAGCATGAACAAGCATGAAGAAATTTCATTCTGTTTGAGAGGTGGTATAAACCTGAACCCCCATATTGTTCTTACTGGAGCTCAATGACAAGTCTCCTGTCACTTGAACTTGCTTGACTCTCTTGCATTGCTTGAAACTGATGTAGCTTATCTTTAGCTATAATAAAATATTCTTAATATTGACTAGCAGCAGGTGTGTTGCTCTGGTTTTTTTTTTCTCCTTTTTTCCTCCAAAGAGCCCTTTTTCTCTCTCTTGAAGAGGTTGGATATGTTGCTTTGCCTTGAAAACTCTACGCCATTTTTCACAGCCAGCAATTCACAGCTGCCACTGGTGAGAAGGCCAGAGACAGTAAGTAGTGAGTGTGGTGCTGAAGGGCAGGATAAATCAATACGATACTCAATGGGTTTCTATTTTTCTTCTGTCCTTTTGAGCAGAGAAGCACAAGGAAACCACCTTGGCAAGGTGATTTTGTCCTAAGTGAGCTTTATAATGGGTGTCAAAGCTGCAACCTGACAAAGGATGTTAAAATGAGGCTGGTGTGGTGCCTGGTGATGCTCCAGGTGACAGTACTTGCAAATCTTTCAGTCCAGTGTTACGGTGGTTTATGAAATGTAACCAAGCAATTTTTCCAGTAAACCTGGTATTTGTCACACCTGTGTCCAGCCCTGGGCCCCCTCAATTCAGGAAGGACATTGAGGTGCTGGAGCATGTCCAGAGAAAGGCACTGGAACCTGGAGAAGGGTGTGGAGCACATGTCGTACAAGGAGCAGCTGAGGGAGCTGGGGATGTTTTCGCTGGAGAAAAAGAGGCTCAGGAGGCACCTTATCACTCTACAACTCCTGACAGGAGTAACCAGCGAAAGGATGAGAGGACACAGTCTTAAGCTGTGCCAGGGGAGGTTCAGGTTGGAATTTCTTCACAGAAAGGGTGATTAGACGCTGGAACGTGCTGCCCAGGGAGGCGGTGGGGCACCGTCCCTGGAGGTGTTTTAGCAAAGACTGGACGTGGCACTCAGTTGGCGTGGCACACACGTTGGTGTGTTCGATCACAGCTTGGACTCGATTGACTCTGTGATTGTTCTGATCCTACAACACCCGCCCTTATCCCGGTTAACCGAGCTCAGGATCCAACCCAACACGCTGCAGCTGCTGGCGGCCGCCCTGTGCCCGCGGCACTCGGACTTCCCCTGGCTGTGCCCTCCCCTTCCCTCGGCGGACGCGAAGGGGTTTCCCTTCAGGCCCGCTCCTCGGCTTTGCCTTCCCGGGGAAAAGCCGCGGGATCGGGAAAAGGCGATGGGACCTTTCCCGGCGCGGCGGCGGCGGCTCCGCGCCCGGGCGGAGCGTGAGGGGACGGACCGGCCCCGGCGGCGCCTTTCCGGTGCCGCGGCTCCATGGACGCCAACCTGCAGCTCNTGGTGGGGAGCGAGGGTCCGCTCTGCCTCTAACGCCTCCTCCTCCTCCTCCAGTCTTTCTTCCAGAGGTTCCGCCTCTGGCTGGACATTCTGGATCCGCTGCTGCTCCTGAAATCCTCCGTGAGTACCGCGGCGGGGCTGTGCTGAGCTGCGGGGAAAATGAATTGATTAGGAATGTACCGGGAAGTGTCGCGTTCCGGCGCCTGAAGGGGCTGCAGGAGAGCTGGAGAGGGAGCTGTGGGCAAGGGGGAATGGCTGCAGACTGCCAGGGGACAGGGTTAGATGGGATATTGGGAAGGAATCCTTCCCTGAGAGAGCGAGGAGGCCCTGGCACAGGCTGCCCAGAGAAGCTGTGGCTGCCCCATCCCTGGAAGTGTCCAAGGCCAGGCTGGAGCCACCTGGGACAGTGGGAGGTGTCCCTGCCCATGGCAGGGGTGGGACTGGATGAGCTTCAAGGTCTCTTCCAACCCAAACTGTTCATACACATATACGCATTTCTAATGACATAAACCAAGGGGCATTTCTAGACACTTGTCAGCCCTGTTCAGACCCTGGCTGCTGTTCCAGCACCTGAATTATCCCACCTGAGCATCAGGAATCCCCCAAAGACAACAGGGATGCAGTGAGCACCAGGGAAGGTGTGGCAGTGTGGGAGAGGACAGGTCTCCAAATCTCAGCTGGCTCACCCACACACCCACCCTGCAGTGCAGCTCCATCTGCAGCTCATGAGGGTCTTTGATTCTCCTCCAGGTGGCCAGAATGAGATGAATACTCTTCCGAGAGGGAGCAGGATGGATCTGTAGGCCCTTTCTACACCAAAAAGTGATTATTTTAATGTTAATATTAATTATTGAAGGTTTGGCACTAAACATTGTTGGCCATAAAGTGTAAATTCTAAATTTCACAAATTGAATTCATGGCAGAATTCTGGGAAACGTGTTTTTCTGGCAATCCACTTCAGTGTAGTTTTTGTCAGGGGCAAAACACAAGGCAAAAAATAAAAAGCACAGCACATTGTATGAGAGTCAACCGGTTGGTCTAAAGGGTAAAAAAATCTGTGTTGATTGGTATTTTATTTCTAAATAAAAGCTCCATTAAAGCAAAAGAAACTGTCAAAGTGTGTGTACATGAGGTATTGTCACTTGCAGAGTTGGTGTGTTGTGTCTATCCATCTGTCTCTGTACACAGGTATGATTTAGTAAATGTACATTATATACCTGTAAATACCAACAAGAAAATGTTATATTACATTCAGGAATTTGGAGATCTGGGATTTGTTCACTCCTCCTTGAATTAAAATACACTGTTACAAATAGAGATGTGCCTGTTGAAGAAAAGTCAAATGATCTCATAAATTCTCCTAAAAGGGGCAGGGTTTTTTGTAGGTTGTGGATAACTACAGGAGGTTATAGTTTTATGCTCTTTGTTTAAATGTACCTGTTCTCCCTAATTAAAATCTTCAGCCCAGTTGAAAGGAAGAGTGCAATTCAAGTCCTTATCACACGTTTGTGAACCTGCAGGAACATCTAGTGATACTGTGATTAATTTCAGTTAATTTTAAAAGTCTGGTTTGGAATTTCATTTTCACATACTCATCTGGGTGTCTGTGGGGATATTGGCTGCTTTGGCTGCAAATCTTTGAGTTTTTGGGCGCTCCTGGGTAATTTTAAGTACAAGATTAAAAGTCTTAATTTCTGTGAGGTTTTTCATATGCTTAAAGTTCCAGTGATGGGCTGAGGGACTGGCACTTAAAGGGACCACAGGAAGCCTGAATAATCTAAAAGTTTCTATAGTTGTGAATTGGCTGTGTGTCTAAGCTTGTCCTTGGTTTCACTGCTCAGGTGAGGAACAGGTGCATTATTAGCTTCTAGATTTGTATTTAGACTGTTTTATAACTGGTACATTGCATATTTGGAATATTGAAATAAATCTGAGTTACTTTTTGTTTGTTTGTTTTTCTCAAATACAGGATGAAATACAAAGAAAGAGGTTATTAATACAAACCAATGAGAAGACTCCAAGTGAGCTAATACAGAATAATCAGGTATTTTGGAGTGTAGTAAAAGTCCTATGTCCTTACAGCTTTAGCCGTATTAAAATTGTTTTATGTTTTCAAATATCTAGTTTACTAGTTCAACTTCTTAAAATTACCTTTCTGTTCTACCATAGTACATGCTTTGGTGCTGTTACAAAGCACATGGCATGTGAGTACCTTGTATTTAACAAGGAGTACATGGTGAGAAATTTTAGGGAAAAAATAATTAAAGGGATATATAAATATATAGCACTTCATATAAAAGTAAGTTATTAGAAAAAGAGGTATAATAAATGTAGAAAGAAGATTGTGCCCAGTCTCTTCTGAAATTTGATTACTAACTTAATTTTTTTAATTGTTTAGACAAGAGAAGCCTTCTTGCTGAGCCTGGTAAGTTTACTAAATATTTAGGATTTTTTTTTTCCCCTATTCAAGTATGGCAAAGGCATTCTAATTTTCTTTTTCTTTTTTTTTTAAGTCCAGTGTACATCCTGATAGAGACAAGATAATTCCTGTTTTGTTTAGGCCTCCAGGTAAGTTCCCTTAAGTGAAATTTTGTGCATGTGACTGAAGCTCAAGGGGGAATAGCTCATAGTAAATAGCTGCTTTGATACTACAGTGATACTCTTCTGCATATAGAAAAGCAAGTAGACTCTTCCTTCTGTTAGTTGCATTGTCATATCTGGTGAAGATTTATTTATTCCTATGTGGACACTGTTTTATTTGGAAGTAAAACTAGAGGGGGAAGTTAGAGGAATTTTCTGCTCAAAACAACCTTTCTAGACTCACAGCAGTTAATTTTACTGAAATAAAGTTTTCTTTCTTTTCAGCTTTCATGCCCATATCCCTTCCATTGGTGAGTAATCATGACAGATGGTAGCATGTATTTATATTTTTCCATGGCCAGGGGTTAGAGGGAGGGAGTGAGAGGTTTTGACCTGCTTCATTTTATTTTCAGCACAAGCTGTTTAAAAGACATGTGTTTTATAGGAAGTGCTGGGTAACCTTGAAATGGAGCCCTTAAAGATTCCTTCCTGGAAGTCCAAACCTGTGACCTACCTTCCTTCAGCAGTATTCCAAGAGATGGTTCATGTGTGAAGGTCAGCTTTCTGATGCAAGGTGAAATCACCCAGCATTGAGGGCAAGGCCTGATTTTGGTCTATTTAACCTCAAAAATCTGGAACTGCAGCAGGAAGGAGTCAGAGCCTTGTGTTCTGTTCTGTGTTTCAGGACCAGAACACAAATTTATTCTTATGTAGATCGCGCATTTGCAAGTAGGAAATGGTGTCGTCAATAAATTACTGAAGACAGAAAAATAAACTCCTGTTGCTCAAAATTGCACCATTTTGTTTCATAAAATTGGTAGCTGTAATTATATGCATGTTTATTCATTTAGATGTCTTTGGGTTTGGGTTTGTTCTGTGATATACATCCTGAGATATGTCAGTCCATATAGGAATTGCAGCTTGAACTGACATGGCACTACTAGGAAGTATAATGAAGGTCTTGATGGGTGTTAAATCCATTAAGAGCAATAATAAAATTAACAGAAATCCTTCTTTTTTATATTTACAGCTTAATGCTCTCTCTTAGATGTGGTTAGATTCAGTGTTGGCATTAATAATAAAGATAATTAATCCACTAATATTAAATGAATTACTGATGCTTCTCTGAGGCTTTGGAGATTTCCTACCTTCCTTTTATTCAATATTTACCTTATCTTGAATGACTGTTCTTTGAGAATAATCCACACGTTGAGCTTGGTAGGTCAGACCTCAAGAAAGGCTGTATTTTATTCAAGATTAAGTTCTTATTCACTGTCTGAATTTGAGAAGGAGTTGGGAATAACTGCTGAAACCTTTGACTTTAGATTAGTTAGGTTTAGTATTTATATCCCCACCAAAAACAATATAACTCTTTCTCATCCATTTCTTTAACTGCACTTTTATTACCTGAGTTATTGTATTTGCTTCTATTTAAGCTTCAAAGGTACAAATGCTTTTTTTATTTTGCGTAAGAAAGCATCTTGCTTAAACATTCTTGCACTTATTGTTTTAACTACTGTGTCTCTGCATCCTATATAAGTCTCTGTGGTTCATATTGGCTAAAAAAAGTGAGCATGGCACCTCTGTACCAAGAACATGTGTTAGCCTAGAATCAAAGCAAATGGCTTTGGACACTGACTGGAGCCTTTGACACTGCTGCCAGTAGTACCACAGCAGTTCTCTTGGTGCTTCTGCACCAAAAACTTCTACACTCACCAAACCTAATTGTCTTTTGGGGTTTTCTTCTTAGGTCATTGTTTCATCTCTACAGCACCAGGCAAAACAAACTTTTTTTTATCAGGTAATTGCCTCTTTCTTTCTACTTCTACAAGTCTTCTGCTCTCAGTCCTGAATTCTTTTTTACGTATAATCTGTTGTTTCTACAGTTCCTGTTTCACACTTACACCACAGGATTCACCCTATTGAATGGAAATGGAACCCCAAGGGCTGAAGTACGTGTTAATTTTTGTTTTTGAAATTGCACAAGGCTATTTTGAACTTGATCTGGAAGTGTTTTATAAATGTATTTATGCAGTGTGTTTCTTCTGTTCTCCTTAGGGCTACTCAGTTGAAGAAAAGCAGATCATCTATGGCTTGGGAGCCATCTCCTATGCAGCCTGTATTGGTGTATGTACTTGCTCAATTATTGCTTTCCTAATAACCTCTCCTGAGAAGGAGTAGGCACTGAGGTAACCACACTGCCAGATACCCTTCAGGGTCATGCTCTGATGCTCTACTCTGATGTCTTGTCACAGAACTGCTCAGAATAAGAATTTTTTCTGATCATCTGCCAGCCAAGATCTTATTTGGCTTCATCTAATGCTTCCTCTTATAAGTTATTTTCTTTATTGTTCTGCAAGCTTAGAAAACACATAGTGGGAGGAACTGGCCAGGGTTTATAAACAGAGTAAGCCACTGGGTTGTTGTAGTTGATTTTTGATGTGGAGGAAGGGGTCTGTCTTGCTCTAAGCACATGATGAAATCTGCAGGCATCTGTACTGGATAGAGTTTGCTCAGATCTGGGAACAGCATATCCATGAAAGTACTGTGCCTTTCAAGAGGGCAAAGTAACTGAGGCTACCTAGATTACAGTGTGCTAGAATAGGAATTTGTGGTTTTTGGAATTTGCTACGTCAGAATGAATGCTGGAATGCTCATAACAGTCATCCCAAGTGTAGATGCCCCTGTAATGTCTGTCCCCATTCTCCACATGAAGCAGTGATTTTCATAAGCCTTCTGGCAGAAAAATGCAACTGCTCCTGCTTCTGTTAGAGGGATTTCCACCTCTGCCCACTGCACAAAACAGGTGAGTCAGGGTTACAGAGGGAAAAATCAGGAAAAATACAGAAGTAAACCAGATTTCCTTTTTTAGGGGAGAGAGCAGTATGTGACACAAGGCAGTTGGACAAATGTTCAAGTATATTAGCCAGAGGTAATTGTTTTTTCTGCCTTTGTGTTCACACTGCTGCTGTCCTCTGTATAATAATGTTTAATGCTTTTTTAATCATTATATTTTGTATTCTTATCTAAAAGAGTGATTACAAGCACCTCCAGTAATTAGAGAACATGCATATTTTGTCAGAATGTTAAACCAAAGCATCTGTTTATTTTCACAGATGGTAACTATGTATTGAATCACAGCTTTATTTTCCTAACCTGTTGCACATACTGAAATGCTGCACACTTTTAAGAAAGGTGCCTGTTTCCTCCCAATGCCTTAGGCTGTCCCTCTTATCTTCATGAATCGTTACACATTGAAGAGTCCATTAACAGAAGTCATCGTCAAAAAACTTCTACCTGCTCCTCTGCTTGGTGAGTAGAAAGAAACTGCGTTGTGCAGCTGGCCTGAGGGGCCTTTTGCTCATCTGACTGTAAAGTTTTCTTGCCCTTAAACAGGTGTGGTCTCACTATTTCTTCTCTGGCTGCCTTTGCTGGGCGCCCTCCTCTCTGCCAGAGGTAACGCTCACTGCAGGGTGTCGTCAATCCGGTTTCAGTTTCAGAGCTGCAGAGCACTCATGTGACCTTTGTGCACATGACATGCAACTGTTTCTCCAAAGGCATTCAGGGATGCAGTTGGCATTTTTCTTTGGCTTGTACGTGTACCTGAAGACATTAGGACAGACAGGACAGATCAGGAGGGCAGTAGCATGGCACTGACACGGCCTGGTGTGGCACATCCATGACACCGTAGCTCTGGGTGTGCATGGGAAGAGTTCCTTGCTCAGGCTGGGGCTGCTGCTGGCTGCAAAACTGCTGGGAGAGCAGAAAGTGAGAGCAGTTAATTAATATATTAATTAACAGAATACTATTAGTCTTGCAAAGAAGTGGGACTCGGTTCATTACTGGAACAACTCCACTGCCATGGTCAAGTTGCACCAGGACAAATTTAACTATTTAATGTCATTAACTATGTATTTTTTTACATTAAAAACATTTTTGGCCTTTCTCAGGGGAAAATTGGTCAAATTAAAACACATAATCTCCTTTGTTCCAAGTTATGCAAGATGTCTACCTATATTTTTCCAAAGATATGCGTTAGAGGTTTCTGACTTGTTTCCATGGGAGCAGATGTTAAATGTGCTTCCATTTTCTTTAAAGTAGGGAGAGGCCTGAAGGTAATTGATTAAAGTTAGTCCAGCATTTCAAAAAGTGTCCTCTGTTATGCTGATGTCCTTGTTGAAGAGTCCTGTCAAAAACTAATAAAAAGAGAAATCTATTATTTCAAGCAAGGTCAGTTTATCAGTCTGTGCCCTGTTGTGCCTAGACCTTGGTCTAGGAAAGAGAAAGAAGCAAACTAGCTAGATTATTGACTCCCTTTTCATAGGGCCTTTATAAGTGCTGGTGATTTAGTGTTGTGTTTTCTGTGACTGGATGGATGTTTTCAGTACTTTATAGAGCTGGGTCTGGAGGAGACTGAAATATTCTCATCTAGGATCTGGCTGAAGGACTGCCACCTGGGACAGAGACCCTGCTGGGCAGACAAGAGCCACAGTGGAACATATTAGAGCCAGTGTTCCCCTGGCCTTCCCTTTCAGCTGAAAAGCTGAAAGCCTGTCTTTTCTTCTGTCCTGGATTTTGTGCTGGCCAGGACAAAATCTAACCACAACAGAAATCCCTGCACACAGACTACTCATGGTTTGAGCTGGATGGCAGTGTTTTAAAGCTCTGAATCCATAATGACAAAGCATCTTTTAGGATTTGGGCCTTACAATCTCGCTCAAGCTTCTGAAACAAAAATTAAGAGCCCAAGTGGATTTTTATTGGGCAGCCTCTTCTTAAGACGCCAGGTTATTCAGCTGTGAACAGTTGAACTGGAAATGTAAACTGCATGTAATTATGAATGTTACCTTCAAGTAACTCCTTTTGAATATTTTAAAGCAAACTCCTCTTTAAACCCTGCAGGTTTGGCCAGTGCATTTACTGCAGTGATGGTGAGAAGCCCAGAGTTTGAGAATGGAATAGAAGTGATGGACAGGAATGGCAAGGTTGTAGGAGTGTCACGGATTGCTGGTGAGAAGGTAGGTGAGGGGGAGGAAGGACTCTCTTGGCTTGTCTTTCATTCCCTGCTAAGAACAAAATGTGATGCTGGGAGTAGGTAGAGTTGGATATATTAAAATGAGGAATCAAACATCAGGTGCTGAGTCTTTGGGCAGGTTTGGACTAGGTCTCTGGAACCAGGTTCCACAACCGTTGTGTCTTCAAGGATTGGCATCCTCCCTAGACCAATAAGTTGAGTGCCAGAGTTGAACCACAGAGATGCTGGCACAGGATTTCTGCTTTCCCTGATCACCTCAGAAGGAGACAAGAATCTTGGACGCTCTTCTGATGAGACATCTCAGAGAAAAGCTCTTTATTGTGCATATCACATGCACCTACAGTGGGAATAAAGGCTGTGCCTCTCCAGGTGTAATGCCCTGATCTGTGGTGTGATACTGCATTTTCTTCTTAGGCTGCAGTTGCTGACTCTGTATTTGCTCCTTGCTTTGCTCATCAACATCCACTGCAAAGTCTGGCACTCCTTGTTCCTAGAGGCAAGGAGGAAGGATGAGCAGTGACTTCTAGAGCAAGGAGTCATGTTTTATTTGCTATCAGAGACCTTCTTTTTCTATGCTGCTTTCCAGATGGGAGGAAACAACTGGATGAGCATAAAGATTTGTGGACAGTTGGACAGAGAACTTCAGATTTGACAAAGGGTAGTTAGGATCCCCAGAAACTATAACCAGTTACATGAAGTTCTGCACAACTTAAAAATAACAAGTCGCAGCAAAATTATTGCCACGGCAGAGAACTCATTATGGCATCAGTAGTTTCACCTCCCTTTTAAGGGATTTCTTAGTTGCAATCAGGGTATTTGCCACTTAGTTTCCATTTAAGAAAGAATTCCTTTAATAAATGTTTTTTTTCCCTCATTAACATGTTGCTTGAAACTCCGGAGTGTCAGGCAAAAGAGCACTGGCAGCAGCAGGCGGTGTTTGAAGCTGCACAGAGCACTGCTGTAACATTTGGCTTTCTCTCCCTGAAGGCTGTTAGGGAAACAGCATTGTCCAGAGGAGTCTTGTTTGGGACAACATTCTTCGTGCCAGAAGTGCTTCTGTACTTTGTGCGGAGGTAAGAGGCACTGCAGAAGGGATGGGTGTGCTTGCTCAGTTTTTTCCTGGGTTTACAGTATTTCTTGCCCTGGAAGAAGTGATTATCTGGGAAGTTGCTGTTCAGCTATTGTGATTCTTTTAGATCATTAAGTGAATCTGGTTATGTCTGCATCCATGCTTTGAGGGTTTGCAGGAGGTTGTGTCAAGCTGTGAGTGTTTCCTCTCTGCTCCCATGCAGGAAACACGTTCATGCTTTCCTGACAGGCTGTTTTCCAGCACCTACATTCCCTAACTTGATTTGAGTCCCAACCTCTGTCTCAAGGTTGTTCCTAGCACTTAGATCTGTATTTTTCAAGACGTGATGTGACACTTTAATTTGCAACCAAAGCTGGATCCTAAATTCCAAATAGTTTTGCATATATTGTAAAACATGTCCTTGCTTTTGCAACATTTTAAACCCCTGTATCATAAGAATACATTTTATGCTTTATGAGAGAATTGTTGTCCTGCCCTGGGCTTTGGGAAGGGACCATCTCTGTTATGTAAATAGTACAGATAGGGATCATCTATGTGATGTAATTTGGTATTGCCTAAATTGATTCCTTATCTCAATTGCCTTTTTTAGCTTAGGATACTTGTGTTACCAGAAGACATAAATGCAGGTGTAAGATAAAATTTTAAGTATATATCAGGGAATGGATTTTTGCCTCAAGGCAAAATAGGACTGCCCACAGGAACTAAATGTGAGAGGAAAAAGGGTAATGGAAGAAAAATCTTAATCAGAGAACTGAAACACTTTAAAAACCTAATGTACCTTCTCTCCTTTTGCCACTTTGATCTTGCTGCTTATTTTCTTCATCTTGACAACCTGGGCTTGCAAAACACTGCAGCCAAAAATAAAAACCAACCAAAGGGAAAACACAGGAAGTTAGGAGTAAGAACATAGGAAATAGAAATGAAGGAAGGAAATATCTTTAGGGTCTGTAAGCCTAGCTTATTCCTAGTTTCAGTGCAATTTCAACTAGTAAAATAGTAGCTAATACTCTTTGTCTCACTATCAGTTTATTTTTCAAGCCCAAGTTGACATACTTTTTCAATGTCTTGGACAGAGCAAAATTGGCAAAAAGTCCTCGTGCTTTGGCTTTCGTGAGAATGCTTGGGATTGCATCAGTCCTCACAGGGATGATACCAGTCTCACTGAGTATGTTCCCACAGTGTGGGGAGGTAAGTCCGGTCAAAGGAATTGATTTAGGATGGTTGTGATATTCAATAGTCCTTCCAGAGCTCTGGCCAGCAGTCTGAAGGCCACATATAAAGGAAATCAACAGGATTAATGTGGTACAGCTAAAATGGGGCAGTGGAGAGGCTGCTTGTGAAGGTCCCATGTACTAGGCAGAGGGTCACAGGGCTTTTTAGGTCTGAGTTGTGTTCTCTGTTATTTATATTTACATTTTTCAATGTAGATTTATCAGACTTTCACAACAGTCTGAAGCAAGCAAGGTCAGGAGAACTGTCTTGAAGATTTAATCCAAGGCTCTTCCAGCACTGTGTTCAGTCCTACAGCAGAAAGGAAGGATGTAGATGAGAATTTTTTCTTTCATGCAAAGTCAGCATGAGCTCACTGGAGAGGTAAACCAACTCACATGTGACATCTCTTCACCCTGCCTTGCTGAACTGGGAAGTGTAATCTGTTCCTTGGGAAAGAATGCCTTCCTGGCAGGTTTTAAATGGAGGATAGCCCTTGAACCTCAAGCTTGCCATTCTGCATTTTTCTCCTCTCCCTTATCGGCACTGTGTGAATATTCTCAGAAAATCACGGACTGGGCCCATGCAATTTTCAGTGGTTTCTTTTACTTGCCTAAACTTTCTGGCATTTTAATTTATCTTTTTAGATTTCTTAATTTCTTGTGGCAACAAAGGAAACTGAACATAAATGAGGGGATTTGTGAGAGATTGTTGTACTGAGAGTATGGTTGGTTTGTTCCCTTTGGGCTTCCCAATTGCTCAGCCTACAGCTGAAATTCTCCTGAGTGTCACCTGAATATATTTACAGCTGGACTTATTGATATTAAAGGTCTTTTCCAACCTAAGTCATTTCATGATTCTGTAGTGAATGGAGATAATATCACTATTCAGAAATAAAAGGTATTTCTTCCTGTATGGATGCACATGTAGAAAGTATTGGAAAAGCAAAAAAACCCAAAACCTAAACAACAACAACAAATCCCTCAAGCCCACTAATAAACAAAGAGCCCCAAATCCCAAAAATGAACGTAGTATTTGAATTTGTGCAAAGTGCAGTGCAGTAACAAAGACTTAACAAATACTTAGCAGGCTGTGGTGATGTTGATTTCCTTTTTCTGTACATTGCAGATAAAGAGAGCAGACCTTGAACCAGAGATTCTGTCATCTACAGAAGAAACAGTGTTATTCTACAACAGGGGAATTTAGATACTGGCTTTGATTTATAAACATGTGCTCTGATTGAAGTGAATTATGAATGCACCAACATATTCCATTGGCATTTGTGACTGAATGGTGAATCTGTGGTGCTCTACCTGCCAGGTTTGGTGTATGATGGAGTGGCCTATAAATCCCTGCCTGGAGGCAGATACACACACATCACTTGGTGCTGAAAATGGCATTTGTACCAGAAAGCACCATAACACAGCGTTTGTCACAGCCTGTGTTCTGTGCTTCCTCAGGTGATTGATTCCTTAATTAAAAGACTGTTGAGTACACAAGTTTGTTCTGTTGCTGCTGCAAGTTTTGGCATGCTGCTTTCCAGGAACACAGCTGTCGAATGCTTTAACATCAGTACTCCTTTGGGTAAAGTCAAGCTGGTTCTTCTCAGCACACTTTGTGTTTCACTGTATTTAACAATACTCATTTTGAGGATGAGGCAGCCTTTAAAGTGATACAAGGCAAAGCAACCCTGATGGCAATAGGATAGTGGTTAAATTTAGTTGTTTAAGGAGTGTTCAGGAAAGGGGTGTGAAACTTGACTACCAATTGATTCCTGGCTGTCTTGACATCCTTGCAGGAGTTGTGAGGCCTGATGCCCCCTGAGCTTTAGAACATGATTTTTTACACTGGAGCCATTGGGAAATCCCCTGTCTGATCTTGTGGTGGACAATGAGGAATTCCCACTATTTTAGGTTGATGGTGTTTATCCAAACATAAGAAAGCTCTTCAGATATGTGGCAAAAGGGTTACCTTGTGATATGTTTTGCTGATCCTGTGAAATTATTCAGGGGCCCACAGCTGTTTGGGAAGAGCTGCAGAAAGACCTTACAATACTAGATGTAAAAACAGGGTAAATACCACATGGACAAGTGAAAAGTAATGAATTTGGTAGAAGGGGCAGTCCAGCTTCACACTTGAGCTGTGAGCTATGATTGTTAACAGAAGAAGTGGAATTAAGGTAGTGGCAGGCAGCTCAACACACAATTGAGCTTTGAAGGATGTTATGGACACTAAAAGCCAACATGAATTTAATAGGAAACTGGACATTTCTATCAGAGGGAATCCACTGAAAGATACTAAATTCATGGAAGCTACACCAGCAAAACTTCATAAGCTCCATACTATGGGTGAGTGGAAGGGATAAACTGCTTATTTTCTGCTCTGCCTGTGCCTGCCTTTGGTGGCCACTGGGAAATGAAATTTGGCTTTCTGTGAAAGTGACTGACAAGTGCAGCCTACAAAGCAATACACAGATCACTGCTCTCCTATTGCTGGAAGATTAGATTTCTTTTTACAGTGTGAGGGAACCAATGTTTTCCCAATCTAGTGCATCCTACAGGAAGACAGCAGCACAGAACAAAGTAAGGGAAAATAGCAGGCCTGGTCTCTTGCAGGAAGAGGATTCCTGCTGTGCTTTTGGCACTGAACAAAAGCAGGAAGTTTGGGACTGAGTTCAGTTTCTTGTTTGAGTTCTGCCTTTTTTGAGTCTTTGTCTAACAACTTACTGCAGGAAAAGGTCAGGTAAGGGAAGAGGACAGGGGAGCAGCAGCACAGCCTAAGGACCTGGAACCTGAGAGGAGGATGCTGTAAGACTGTTCCAGGAAGACCATATGGATTGTCTGTAAGCTGCCAAAGAGTTTGCACTACTCCACTGGAGGACTGTAGTGAATTTTTAAAGGTAAAGGATTGTTTACACCTACTGAAGTCTACAGGGCTCACTAAACCTTCCCTAAGTGGGTCATGTTCTTCAATACATAGTAAAATCCTACCAAGGTCAACATAATCTTAACTGAGTCAGACCAGAGGATCTGCTGAGCCAAATGTCATCTGCCCGTGGCAGGGGGTTGGAACTAGAGGATCTTTAAGGTCCTTTCTTACCCAAACCACTCCATGATTCTATTCTCTGTTTATACCTCTGACTGCAGCCAAAAGGACACAATTTAGCAAGACAACAGCCTCAGCTGTCCTGAGCTGGGAGGATGCTGGGGAGAGAGGCTTATCCTGCTCTTTGGATACCACAGGGTTAGGTGGGACAGGCTTAAGCCTCAGCCTGCCTCTCCTAGTGAAGTGTTTTGCTTCCTTATAAACTTCTAATAGTGGAGGCACAGCCAACATCCTACAGTTAAATTCTCTACACCCATTTCTCTATTAATCCTATTTCAGTCCCATACCAAAGGCAAATGCACTTGAGGTCTAATTCTACTCTCAGTAAACATTAATTAGCACTACAGTGAAGACCTGCACCTCTCCCCACTCATTTTTAAACATAATTTAAGAATAGCTGAAGTGAATTCTAGTTTCATGAACCACAGTGGGAACAAGGGAAAAAACCCAAAATCTAAGTGTAGAGCAAAGCCAACAAATAGAAGATAATATATTGGTGAACTTTGAATCGTCATGGTAACTAGACAAGCTCTAAATTCACTGGCACCACACTTGGATGTTTTAAGCAAATGGATGTCATTACAACTCCATGAGTAAGGCTTCTGGAATAGGTCTGCTAATAAGTGTCTGTTATTACAGCTGCCCATTCTCAAACCCTACCAGCTTCTTACTGAATACTTGAGTTGAAATTTGCCATATTAAACACATCTCCCTCAGGATTATTAAATACCTCTTTCCACCCTTCTCATAAATGTTTCTATTGCCATAACCAAAATTTTCCAGAAGAGGAGGGCAGGCGCCTACCATTTAAATTGTCAGTCTGGGTGACTCAGCTGCTTCCCAAATCAGGGCAGGGAAAATACATTGCTGAAAATGTGCTGGCATCCCCAGTGTTCAGCTAAAGTCACTGTGATTAGAAGTGCCAGGACCAGATGCTTGGTAGTCCAGAGGTACAAGTGAGGGGAACAAGACTGGGACAGGCAGCAAAGCATCATGTTTGAGGAACTTGGGAGGAGAGTCAGCAATGACAGGAAACATTTCCCTTCATAACCCGGAAAAGATTAACAACATACCAGCCCAAGGCAGGTCTGTCCCCTGCCTTAGTACTGGCCCTTATGTTTAGTGACTGCATTAGTGGTGGAACCAGTTTAAGATGTGGTGAATGACAACAGGTGGAAGCTTCTGGCTTCCAGGAAACCTGGAAGTCTCAGTACAGCACAATCTGTGGCTATCTGTGCCCCACCTATTCAGCTTGTCATCTTGAAATTTAGGAATATTCAAATGAGACTTCCCGGTCCCTTTAATGTAGCTTAAAAAAATAAAAAAAATCAGCCACTCCCATGTTAGGAAATACTGAGATCAAAGCCTTTCCCAGCTGGAGCTGTTTCCTTGCTTTACCCCCAGGCCTGTAACACAGCCATGCTGCTTTTCCATGAAGGCCATGGGGAGGAGGAAGGAAGGATGCAGGTGAGAAGGGACTCCTGCATTGCAGCTCCTTCCCTATCAGACACCAAACGCCATCCCACGTGCTGCACAGTGTCACTCAGGAAGCAACTGTTGCCCATTCTTTGGAGTCTCCTCCCAAGTCTCACATCATTCAGCAGCTACAAGGGATGACCTCACCTGACCAATGGTCCCTCTGACTCAGACTCCACCCAGACAGCTGCCCAGGGAAGGGTGTGTGGCAGTATGAGGCAGCTCTGGCCTTTCTACACTGAGATTTATGGCTTGTTTTTTTTCTAAGAAATGCAGCTCTTCAACTGCCCTCTCACACTACACTGTTACAAATCCTCAGCAGCCATTTCTGGAGCAGGCAGAGGTTAAAAGCAGAGCAGCCAGAACTTTTAAGATGGATGCTGACAGATGTGCTATGTCAAGTTTTTCCAGGTTACAAAGCATTACATTCTCCCACACACACTTGCCTGCAGGGGAAACAGGGCAGGGAGTAAACCCCCAGAGGGTGAAAGCATTAAAGCAAGTAACCCAATTTACTCAGCAAAATCTGCTCTCGTTTGCAAGCCTGTTCATTATCTACCTTCCAATTTCTGCAAATGTAGTGCTGTTATTCTACAGGAGCCATTCACCATTTTGTATTTTCCAAGAAAGAAAGGCAGTAAGATGAGAAGGTTTGAAAAAAAAAATTCAGTTCACATGGTGTTTGCTCCTAGGAGGAAGAAAGAATGTCATCTGACTGTAAAACCAGCAACTGCAGAGTCTGCTTGTATGAATCCTGGGGAAAAGGAAGTGAGAAATAAGCAGAAATCTTTCTCTGTCCTGACCTTGCAGATTTCTCTATTTTATAGTAAACCTTTTTGAGAAGAAACAGTGTCAAAAGTCATTAAGAAAATGCAAGAACATTAGGAGAATCCTTTGAAAGGACTGAAGCTGAAGGAGGCCAATACATCTTGTGCAGAGCTGATGATAAAATCAGCAGATGACAGAATGTCTGAACATGTATCAGTGCATTTCCAACATAAACATCAAGCTGTAGCTCAATCCCTATATTGAAAAACTCCCATGACTCCACAACTATTTAAGAATAAATTTACATAAATTAAAGGGCAGACTGTTCAGGATTTTTTTTAATAGCTATAAGCATGCTATGAGTCCAGTTCCTCAAGTGCAAAATTGTGTATCACCTGTGTCCCACAAATGTCAGAAGATCTAATACAACACAAAGATTTTCAACTCAAATATTTCCAAAACAAAGCAAAACAAGCATTCAATGTTTGGTTTGCAACTGAGCTTCTCTGCTTTTTGTGATTGTCTCCAGATATGCCTTAAGGCTTTTTGTTAATAAGTTACACTGTGGTGTTAAAGGTGGCTAAAGCAGATCCAGGTTTTTCTTGGTGGAAGTCTTCAGTTTCAGTGAAGTAGGTCCTGAATGGAATTTTCAGCATAGTTTTGCAGTTCTGCTATTCTGACTGTTTTAAGGGTCCCAAAACATAAGCAGAAGTATTAAAGAACCATTAAGAAAAAACATTAATGGGCAAATGGGCAAAAAAAGCTGTAGGGCACTTTCAGGTAAACAAAGGCAGTTGCAATATTTTTCTCAGAAGTTTTTTAAGTATATGCTACTGTGTTTAGAATTTAAACTTCAGACTAAGTGTTTAAAGCAGAGTTTTACACCCCTGAGAATAGGAGATTGTTCTGCAGCACTTTCATTTCCTGACTGTAATAACTACCCATTTTATATACAGATGCCACATTCCTTAATCACATTCTAAAATAGATTTCCTTAACATATGATATATAGCAAAAGGACAACCCTTTTTCCAAACAATATTGCTTGCACATAGTTATTGATGAGCTCTACCAGTTTCAGACCAGCAACATCCAATTATTTAACAATATAAATATCGGTTATTTAAGTTTTAATCATAAGTATAAAATCTCTATGTAAAACCACATGCTACAGCCTATCTGTACAAAGGCCAGGAAAAAGGTTATTTTTTTTTCTTATAACAAAGTGCTACTACAGAACTATGGCTGTGCAACCAAACAAGTAGGCAAATTTTGATTTTCTCTAAACTCTTTCCCAAAGTTCAAAAGTTTCCATCTCTTAGTTTACACAGAGCGCCATCAGATAGTATGTTACAGCTCCAATAGTTTAAGAAGCTGATTCTCTACCTGTGGTACCTGGCAATTGGAACATTCCTGGTCCATAAGGCTTTAACTCATCTGACTTTCTGTCACGTGGATCAGGAATGAATGGCCAGGTTTATTCTCAGCCAAGAAGTCCAACAACTTCTTAGATGACTCCAGCTGTAAAGCAGCACTTGTCTGTGACCTCCCTGGGAAGCCCCAAGTAATCCTGTAATCTTATCCCTCCATCAGAGGCATGGGACGGAGTGAGGGGGGAAACCTCTAAGGCAAAGTCCAAAAGAGGTGCTCAACTTGCACCTGAGCTACAAAATACCCCTTCCTTTATATACCAAAGCTACCACACCAGATTTTCCCAGACATCCTTTTTTCCCACCTAGATACTTTCAAGTAGAAAAAAAGAGAACTTGTCCATTTATTTGGGGTTTCCAGGTATCAGGCAGTCTGGAGCAAGAGCAGCATCCAACAGGCCGACACACCTGGAAGCCCAGAAGGAGCACTCAAGGCCAGCTGCATGTTCAATGTCTCCTTGTGCAGAGATTAACACAACCAAACTGTGCTGGTTTTACAGCACATGTGCTGCAGCCGTGCTCCAGACCCTGGGAAGACAATTCAGAACTGTCCAATGTCTGGAATACGCAGAACAAACAGCCACCATAACGTCTGCACAGCCTGGACACACAGGCCTGTGCTACTTGTATGTACACTCGTGTCCTGGTATGAAATACAAGAGCCATAGACACAGAGAGTTGGGGAAGGATAATGACACAAGGAATGCTCCCAAAAAATGTCTCCATATGTTGCCAGTCGAGCTCCAATATTCTGCATTATATCACAGTAACTATGACATTCAGTCTTATACCTTTAATTTTTCCATATAAAACACCAGGTATACCTATCTGTAGGGCAGAGACAATGTTTCTGAACTGGTCCATAACACTGCAGTGCATCAAAATCAGATTTTGAGCATTTGTTCAGCAGCTGCCAAATGAAAAAGGAAGTTTTCTGTAGCTGGTGGAAATCGTTTTTGTTTCAGGGCCTCAGAGTTAAGGGTTGGTTTTTCACTGCCATCAGAAACTTCAGTAAGCGAGGCTAAAATAGCCAAGATTTCTTTTGTCTTCAGAGAAATGTCCTTGAGGAGCAGAAAAACAAGAAGCCATGAATATAGTACTAAGTATTTGAATGTTTTCACATACCGTGATACATAAATAACTCATTTAAAATAAAGATCTCATTTATTTTAAGGCAAACTAGCAACATTTTTTCAGCCTGCTCTTGTGCAATGCTGGATAAAGGCAGCAACAGCCACCCCACAGGCTCCTCTCCTGGCCTTACTGAGCACTGTGACCAAGTCAGTTATGAAATGTATAATAATCTCTTAGATAGGGGAGGAATTGAAAAAGCCATTGTGATAAAAATCAGGCTTTATGGCTGAGAAGCTGTATTTCAGCAGGACTTTTTCAAGGTATTGATCACACTATTGACAAAACCTTGAGCAAAATCCATGCCTTGTGGAATAAAGCTGGGAAACCAGTCTTATAATCAGTAGATTTCCTGAAGTTTCTTCAGCAATGTGGTTACCCAAAAGATAACATAAACCAAGTATGTCATCCTTAAAAACCTGTATGATCAACAAAAGTGCTCATTTGTAAAAAAAGCAGAGTAGAAGAGACTAACTGATTCTCAGGGGCATTCTGCTTCCTACTCCCTCCTTCCACCAAGATTAGAAGTTAACTAGATTTAAAAATAAAATAAAATATTAACCTTAATGACTTGGCTGTCTGATTTATCTGGATCTTCTGCAGACTGAACAATTAGTTGTCCAATTTCTTTGTGAAGTTTTCCCATTGTCATTGCCTCTGTGTAAGAAAGAAGAAAACACCACACACTGGCATAAAATCACCTTTTCTGGGGTATCTAGAAATGCATAACAAGCCAAACTGAGGAGTCTTTTCATGCCTGCTATTTGAAATCTACTGGTCAAGGCAGGACCCTGGCACATCAACAGCCAAGCCAGCACCTCTGAAGTGGCCCTAGGTGGATGATAAGTAGCAGCAAGATGACAAACAACACAGAAGCTTTTCTTTCAAATAATCCCCACTCTCCAAGTATTTAGTGCAGTGTTTTTCTAAAGACTCATGTGACATCTCTGCATTGAGCTGAAAGTCTCTTCCATGTAACTGTCTAACATGGATGTGGAATCTTAATTGTGCATTTGTTGGAAGGCAAAGCACATCCTTCCAAATTCCAACTTTCACCAGTCTTCCAGGGTTGCATTAAAACTAAAAGACAGAAGCTTATGTATTGACTTTTCAGAACCTGGATGGAAGAAGGACCAAGATTGCTTGACCTACAGTGAGGTTCACCAAGTACAAAACTCTGGAATAAATGGCTTCTAAATCCAAAATACAAACAGCAACAAACCTTTTACTAGAGGGGACACAGTAATCTCACTGTCTGCCAAATTCACATACACATCATAGAGGTCTGGTCTACTGTTCACTTCAGAATCTGTAAATCCAGCAATGTAACCTAGAGAGCAGAATTTAGAAAGATTAGGATCTTATCTTCAAAAACAAAACTAAACCAAAACTAAGATACCATGGAAAAATCACAGTCCTAAAGTCTGTTCTAAGAGTATTTGGCACAATACTCATTGGATCCAGGAGGTGGTTCTTGATATTATCAGTCATTCAACAAGCGTGTTCAGCAGATGATTGATTCATTTCCAAGGAACTTAAAAATCAGCTTCTATAATTGCCTTGAACATGGATGAACCAGTAACACTACATCAATATCATAAGGCTATCAATTTGAAATTTTAAACTCTCTTCCTACCTTGCTACTAAAATTACCCTTTTGCAAATGAAAAAGCCACTGAACTTTCTCATTGAAAAAAATTCCCACTCGGATCCCCTCATCATGAAGTATTAGGTTGGAACAGAGGAGTAAACCCAGCAGGTTTTCTTATTTATAGCATGTCAGGTGAGCAAACTCAGAGCAGTCTTTCTCCACAGAACATGTTTAGTGAGTTGAAGTGAGCATGCAAGGGAAATGCTAAATATGAGTAGTCTTCTTGCTCGTTATTCTGTATAGAGAAGCCTCTTAATGGCCTCATGATGTGTCATTCTAAACTTTGCATAAACCAAGGAACTCTTCCTGGATTATGCATTAAGCACTAAGCACACACAGCAGTGTGTCACACGGGCCAAACTCCTACACAGCTGGTAAAGTGTACCTGTGCTTAAGGAGCCAGAGGCTTCAATGGCATCAAAATAAAAATTTGGAACTTCAGAGTTAGGAACTCAGAACAAAAAAAATCTGTCTAAAGTGAGCTGTACAACAGAAAGACTTCCACTCCCTTGGATCACAACATCAAAAAAGTCTCAAGGCTGCTTTGCATCTGTGACTGGGGATGGACTGATGTGGATCCACCCCAAACTACCAGGTAACTAGTTATCTTCCCACATACTTGTTTAGTTGATTTGCCTTTTCTAAAGAAAATGATGCTGTTTAACTTTGAACTATAATAGTAGTAGCAAAATAGTAATTTTTTCCCTCCAAAGTGCAATAGAGCAAGACCTTGCAGCAACAGAAACCAAAATGAAATTTTCTTTACATTTTTGATTAATAAATTATCACTACCTGTGCAGGCTTTTAAGGCTTCCACTTCCTCCTCATTTAGATGCACATATGAATGAAGAATTGACCAGTCTTGTCGATGCCACACTAAAGCAGGCAAAGTCCTGGGGAAATTAGACACGTGGTAAGACTTTTACTTATGCTGACTAAAGTTTCACAGGATGAAACGCACACCAAGAGAAGGAACTATGGTGACTAGGTCCCATTTGGGGTGCACATACATGAACTACAGATTTCTGCTGTCAGTGCAAGTAGAGTTTATCATTCATTCCACCAGTAAATTTCTCTGAGGTGGAACATACAGCTGAAGCCTTAAGAGGGATTAAGCAACATTTCAATAAACAGGTTTTCTCCCTTAAAATATGTGCTTTTCTCTCAATGAAGGTTGAAAATTTGTTGACTTCTAAGGGATTTTGGGAAGGAATGGACTGACAAAGTACCTGGTAAACTCCTGGATAGCTTCTATTCTAGGATGGTACACTACAATTCTCTTCTTTAACATCAGTGCTGTATATAAGATAACTGTTTCCATTCCAAACTGAGACACTATATCTAGAAAAGAGGAGAAAATAATTTCAGAGAAGACACACATGCTGATTATCATAATGTTTTTTGAAGAAGCTACATAGTAACAGCCCAGGTAATACTGTTAGCAGTTTACTTGAAGCACACATGAAAAATACTTTGCATTTCATATTGTAGGAAAAAAAATCAGAACAGAGACTGCTGGTAATAATTAACCTTTGATGGATCCAGCAAGGTAAGCCTTCCGAGCATCAAAATCCTTGCTGAGGAAAGATCCATTTTCTTCACTTTGGCAGATCCCTTTTGTAAGGACTGCAATGTAACTCTCCATCATTTTAACTGGACTTCCATGCTTCAAGTAGATTCTGTAGGAAAAGAAGAGAGTCTGGTATTTTAACTGCAAACAGTACCAGTATATATATGAAAAATAAAAAAATTGAAAATCAGTATCACGAATAGCAGTACTGTTGGCAAGAATTCATATTTTGAATGCTTGGTTGAGGTTTTTAAATACTAAACTAGAAGTCTTCAACATGCACACAAACATGTCTGTCAGGTTATAAAACTACTTTGTATTTTTATTTCAATTTCAATTTTCCATGTTATGCAAGAACCAGCACTGACTAAGGTAGAAACATGCCACAAAAGTGCAGGAAGGTGTCCAGACTATGGATTCTTTGCAGGCTTGGAAGGTACCTGCTTTATGAAAAAGCAGTTACCTCAGTAATTCCTGTTACTACATGCAGACCATGGCATTAGTTTGTAATTTTTCACCCAAGTATCATTTGACATTCTTCTGTGCTCTTTGTTAAATGATGAAAGAAAAATATAAATGTCCTTGATACTCATTAAAACCCTAAAACAACACAAAAGAACCCCACATCAACTATCAGCTTCCTTCCAGGCAGCAGAGAGACACCATAACCCACTTTAGAGGTTAAAATACTTCAGGAATAGCACTGAAGCTGTCAACTACCCATTTTCCACGTTTGGAACTCCATTATTATCATGTTTGGAAGAATCCATTCTGGATTTGAAAGCAAGTGTTAGCTGAAAAATCAGCATTAATGCAATCCACAGCAAATCTAAGTATTTCGTGTATCACCAAAAAAAAGCAATCTCAGTTTTTCAGCAGCCTGCAGAGCTAAGCCTGAGGGCATTCCCAAGTCTGTGATACAATAACCTCACAATTGCATGCCATGAGCTGCAAAATCTCAGGGAATACTCCTTGTATCAAGAACTGGGACTGAGTAATATGGAAAACAAAGGGAAAGCAAAGAAAGCAGGAGAGAGAGATCCTGAGAAGGGGGATGTTGAGGAAAGTGAGGACACAAGGGAAGGAGAAGATGGCAGTCTGGTTGGAAGAGGGGCAAGACAAAAGGCTCTCTAGAGGAAAAGCAAAAACATCCCTGGGTGCTGTGCTTAGCTCAGAGGAGCTGCAAGAAGCATCTACAGCAGAGATATTGTGGAGAGATGCAAGTTGTCCACCATACACGTGGTGACCTTTAAGTACAGCACTGACCTCTTCCCAAACATTTACACATTTTAAAAAGTATGTTCTCAGAGAAAAAGTGTGAGGGTAAGGATGGTGTGTATCTAGAGAAGACACACAATAAAACCTTTTGGAGATCTGGCATTCACCCAACACTTTCTGCATGAACTCAAGATGAGCTCAAATCAAGGACATATATCATCTGATTCCATTTGTAGGATTGAGTTTCCAGCAGGTTATCAGAACAAATGCAAATGCAACACAGTGAAGCTTAACCTCTTGTTTTGGCAGGATCTAAGCCTGCCCACAGCAGCACCTCACACCAGCTTTTATACAGACCTACAGAGTATCCTCATGAAGGCGGCGTATTTCTCCGGGTTGAAATCTTTGGCTGTCAGGACAATGGAGAAGTGGGTCACCTGCATGTGACACAGGCACAGAAACACACAGAGATTAGTCAGCCACCCACTATGAACAGTCTTTGTCACATTACTGAATTTACTGCAGTAAGTAAGGCATTTCATTTAAAAAAAAAATAAAAAAAATATCAGTAGCAGGAGCAGCTCCAAGTTCCTAACGGTAGGAATGGCCTGGATAATGGATTTCTGATGTGACTCAGCTCTAGTACAGGCTACCTTTTGCTTACCCTACACTAAAACAGTTGCTTTCCTCTAATTTCATGAGAAAACAGAAAGGCATTTTTCTTCCCCATAGCAGATAGGAAAATTCCCTAATTTGTTGCTGTGGAGGCAGACAGCATCAACATGTTTAGAAAGAGACTAGAAAAAATACACAAGACAGCAGGGCCACAAACAGAACTACTCTTGAACTTCCTTAATCAAATGATTGGGCTGGGAAAGTACGGGACTGAAAGCCTGCAGACAATGGCCAGTCACGTGTCCTCCTTAAAGGGCATCTCCCACTGTCAGAGACAGCACTGGGACACTTTAATTTTTATTTTTTTGCTACATCTTTAAAGTTCATGGAATATGTAAGCTTGGAGTGAGGAAAGGCAAGAAATATAATGTAGCAATTTTACATGCCCACAGCAGTAACATAGCATGAAATATGAAAACTGAGTAATTAAATAAACTTACCAGTTTCATGATTTTCACAACAGAGAAAAGAGAGAAGATACAATCATGTTTGCTGTCTTCCAATAATGAATGCAGTGGAAAAGAAAGTACCTATGTAACTCAACCCTTTGGGGCAAAAAATCCCCCAAAACATTAGCTTCTATACAAACAAGATTTTGGACACTATGAAAGAAACTTAAAGAAAAACGAATTGCTGAACATGAAATACAAATTAACTAGAAATAATGGCATGAGATAGCATTTCCATCTAACTTGGGTAATGAGTATCTCAATCATTCCGCAATTCCATTCAACAGAATTGGTAAAATATGAAACATGTGGAATGTTTGCACACCTGGGTAAGAGCTGCATCTCTGAGCACACAACACCTTGAATCCCTCCTCTTCCTCGTGTTTCCCTCAATGGGAAAACACTGCTTACCCCGTGGAGGAAGCGCTGCAGAAAATCTTCCCTGCATTCTACTGAAAAAACCCACCCAGTCCCACCTTTTTCAAGGCTGGAGAATCTTGAACTTCCATAGTTGTGATGTAGAACCAAGACCTTTTATACTGGCCGAACACAAACGTGTGAAGCAATTTGTTTTCATCCGTAAGGCAGCACTTTCGCAGCAACAGAGCCCTCAGTTCAGCTGTTACGGACGGATAGCACCAAACCCACAAAGCATCTCCGTTGGTGTCTTTTTCTATGGTGGAAAGATGTTCACTGTGAGAATGCCAAACAGCAGCAAGGGAGTAAATCGATGGGTTAATCAGGTTTGTTTCCCAGAACCAGATTAAAATTCCACCTCACCCTGACCCTACACATCCAGCTGTGCCACTACGGTTTAAGCCCTCGGGCAGCCACGGGTTTTATTATTTAAACGTTAATAAATACCCACTATTGGCCTGTTTTACGAGAAGCACCCTGATCTTGAAGGCGCGCTCAATACCAGCGACGCATCGCGCACCGGGGAGCGGCTCATTCATGGTGTTCCCTATTTCTGATGCCGAAACCAGCGAAGCTCGGAAGTCCTGAATGTCAGCCTGAATGCCAGCCTGAATGCCAGCCTGAATGCCAGCCGAGCCCCGCACGGCTCAGCCCCGCAACAGGCAGCGCCGGCACCGCCCGTCCGGGCCCGCGGCTCGGCGGG
>VXBA01005019.1:1482462-1524193 GCA_013399895.1 Serilophus lunatus
GGCCCCGCCTCCAGCGCCCTGCGCGCCGGGAGAACCGGGATCGCCGCCGGCGGGGCCTCGCCGCGGCCATGAGCGAGCCTGGGCCACGAGTGAGCCCGCCCCGCCGGCCGGGGCTGGGCGTGAGCCGCCGGACGCTGCCGGCCTACCCTGCCAGGTGATCCCACACCCGGAGTGATCCCACACCCGGAGTGATCCCGCACCGGGGCCATCCCGATCCCGGGTGATCGCGGACCGGGATGATCCCAGACCCAGAACGATCCCCATCCCGGGGTGATCCCACACCCAGAGTGATTCCGGACTCGGGGTGATCCCGGATCGGGTGATCCCCTGTCGGGGTGATCCTGGACTCGGAGTGATTCTGATCCTTGGGTGATCCCACATCCTCGGTGATCCCGCACTCGGCATGATCCCGATCCCGATCCCGGGCCCTCCAGCCCGGGTGGGTTTGTCGTGTCACAGCTCCGTCCTTCCCACGGCTCCGGTGGGAACACGGACAGACAGACAGACAGACAGACAGACACAGACTCTGGTCTGGACTCTGCCGCCTCCCGGGTTTTCCCCGGGAAGACGAACCGAGGAAGACGATCCGGGGCTCGGCGGCTGCCACAGAAAAGCCGGTCTGGTTCTGTTTACTGGTTATATTTCTCATTTCAGGCTGGACACACGGCTCCTGGTTTTATAGTATCCTATTTTAAGCCCTTAGCAAGACCATTTACACCCTTCATTGTCACAGGAGTGATCTTGGGGTGACACTTTTAAGACGTGCACAAATTAGGGATGATATGTGGGTCTTGAGGTGGCAGCTGAGGAGGCTGTGTAGTCTGAGGGCTGTGCACGATTCAAGTACTTCGTATTTCAACATGAAAATGGTAAATAAAGGGCTGCGTGTCCTCAAGATTTTTAATCTAAAATTCATCATAGAAATCTTTTCTGCAAAGATAAAAAGGTAAAATCAGCTTCAGTCAGTTTTCAGGGATGAAGGTGTGTTGCATGAAGCCTTTTAATGGCAAAGATGCATGTACCGTGTATATGAACATTAATTACACCTCAGGATTCCTGGGCAGAATGAGCTGTACTTGGTGCCCAAGTCACTATGTGGAATATTGACCTTACACTGTTCAAATCAGACATTTCATTGATGCTTTGCTGCTATTGGTATTCACATTTCTTGTGCTGCTGCAAACCTGCTAAATTCTGATGAGCTGTGAGTGTTCTTCAGACAGAGGACACTGGCAATCCTGAATTTCAGTGGACTGAGCCCAAAACATGACAAGCAGGGAGAAAGTCCTGCAAACTGCAGGGGCGAAATAAAAAGAGAGGGTGGAAAGTGATACCTAAAGCAGAGTGTGTATTTCAGGGGGCAGTTTTGTGTTAACCTGACACTTCAGATTGCAACATTCAGTGCACTTTCCAGAGTTTCAGTGTTTGTGTTTTATCCCCAAGGCTCAAGCGAGCATTAGGGGCACTTTATGCTTCATGTTCTCAGTGACCTCAACATACAGAGGTGATGTTTGGGAATATGAAGAGCTTGAGGGATTTTGAGTATGTACAGATATGTAAGAAAGGCCTCTTTTGCTTATAAATGATAATATAGGTCAAGGCCAGCCCTCAGCTATTGTTAACATCTGGCATTGCTTTGTAGCCAAGGATGTAATCAACTCTGGGGAGCGTTTTATTGTTGCAGATACTGAGCTTGCAACAACATCATTTTCACCTCCTGGAATGATGTGTGTTTCCTCAGAGTGAGAAATGAGTTTAATTCAGCATTTTGGGTTAGCAGTAGGTGAGTTGCTGATGTGTATCAGCTACTTCCTGGCCACTCAGAGCTTCATTTGTTGTTTTGGATACCTGTTAGCATTTTAAGTGATAGAAAAGGAAATAAAAATAGGGAAATATAACTCTGGCAGCTGTTTATGGGCTAAGCTTTGCAATTTGTATGTTACAGATCTGAGTTTCCCTAACTTACAGGTCCTACCACAAGGCATGGGGATGTGTGCTGTATTTGACTCTTCAGGCTCACTTTGTGCTTTTACTGATGTGTCTCTTAAATTAACCTTAATTATTCAACTTACTCGTAGGAACCTGCTTGGCCAGAGTTAATTAAAAGTTTCAGAACAATATGAATTAACTTTGTGCTTTGTCCAGTCGGTTCTCAACCACTGGGGGCTGTGGTTGGAGTGCCCTGGCACTGCTGCAAGAGACAACTTGCCTTTCAAGTTCATTTTCCTGAATAAAATGTAAAGCTGAGCAGTAATTGTCTCAGAAGCAGCACTGAGATAAAATGGCAGTGTAAATTATGGGATGGAGGGTAGCTTTGTTAAAATTGCCTCAATGCTGGATACTGTCACCTTAATTACCTTCAACTGTATCATGGTGCTTTTTCTAGAAAGGAACTTGCTCACCTAAAGTAATCTCTTTATTTACGTAAACTGTAAACTGAGCCCTGAATACATGCTGAGGTGGTCCTTAAATTAAAACCACACTGCTGCTTTCAAACTACAACTTCAATTTTGAGATTCCAGCACATGGAAGCTCTGTCTGATGTCTGAATACCTTGAGCAGGCCCCTGGTTCAGTTGTTCCTGCCATTATTTCTTGAGGAATGTCGTGCTTTCCAAAGTACTTTGTGGGAAGTACTGACTCCACCCCTCAGCCCTTAAGAACAGACACAGTTCCTAGTGGCTGTACTTGACTTCCACTTGTCTTTTCAACCTGTTTGCTTCCCACTCTCAGTGTTCATTCCTGCTTTTCTGCAGTGAAGGGAACATTTAGTGCGGGGTCTGTGCACGTGGGTCGTGTTTTGTGTGTGGGATATCAGAGGTGGGAGTTGCTCTGATGCCGAAAGCTCCTGTCAGCAACAGCAGCTGTTCAGGGATGGATAAATGGGGCAGTGGTTTCAGCTGATTTAAAAAGTGTCTGACCCTTCAACTGAGCTGCACCAGCTTTTGGTGCAGCATAGAAATTGAAGCACTCTGAGCTTAAAACCCCAAACAGCCTTCTTGAGTGAAGTTTGTTCGCTTCCCTCTTTCTCTCTCTCTTTCTCTCTTTCCCTCTCTCTCCTTTCTCTCTGTCCTTCCTTCTTTCCTCCCTCCCTTATGTGTTTGGCATCTTGTTAAGTGTCATAGGTAGGCACTGTACCCACACGCCTCCTGGTGTGTATTCCTTGTCCCTGATGAAATCAGCTTCCCAGCTGGATGTGTATATTTTATGTATTTTGTATATGAAGTGCTCAGTCATGCCTGGATGGATGGAGAGACATCTCCACTGTCTGGCCTGTCCATGTAAATGGAGAGGTCAGCATTCGTTTGCCAATTGTGCCATTGAACGAGTGGCACTGCCATTGCATCTGCCAACATTTCTGATCTGTCCAGCTCAATCAAACCATCAAAGAACTTGGGGTAGAGTTGATTCCATTCCTAAAGTGTCCTGTATCAAGCATAGAACATGCATGCTCTGGTGTACAAATGCTTTGCTGACTGGGATTTTGCTTTCAGAGTTCCTTGAGGTTGGCAAAAAGCAGCCTGCCCTCGATGTTCTCTACGATGTTATGAAAAGTAAGAAACACCGAACATGGCAGAAGATCCACGAGCCCATCATGCTGAAATACCTGGAGCTCTGTGTGGATCTCCGCAAGAGTCACCTGGCAAAAGAAGGGCTGTACCAGTACAAGAATATTTGCCAGCAGGTATGGCTCCTGACTTTTCTATTTTATTTGTTTATAGCAAGCATGGTGTCTGTCAGCTGATAAAATCTAAAAGTAACTGATTCATCTCGAGTTGGAATTCATCTGCCTTTTAGATACTCTTGGGTCTGTTGCATTTACATTTTAAATATTTGCTGCCTCTTGTGGGTGAACACATCTTCCCATGTTTTTTGCCTTTGTGTAGGTTAACATCAAATCCTTGGAGGATGTTGTTAGAGCCTATTTAAAATTAGCTGAAGAAAAAACAGAAGCAGCTAAGGAAGAATCCCAGCAGATGGTACTGGACATTGAAGACTTGGATAACATTCAGACTCCAGAAAGGTGGGCAGCCTGTCTTTAAAATGTAGCAATTCACAGAAAATATCATCTTTTTCATTCAGAAAGCTGAGATACAAATGCGGTGTATTTGAAATGGAATGCTAGTGATGTTCTACAGGTTGTAAAGGCAGGGGAAAAAAAGTAGGAATTTTGCATTGAACAAAATCCTAAATCTGAGTAAAGAAAGTAAACAGTAAAGAATGGAAAGTGTAGGTGCTGTAGGAGTGGTTGTGAGAGTTGGGTCATTACTTTCTAATGTCTGCTCAGATCTGCATCTGTTGTGGTATTGGAGAGTTTATTATGGAAAGCTGCTCATTACCAGTTGATGCACAAATGTTGTTAATTATATCAGACCAATATCATTCCTGTATGAGATAACCTCCAGTTTTCCTGGCCACATGGTGCATGTACAAACAAAGGGAAATCTTACTTTCTAAGTACTTGAGTGACTAATGAGATAATTGAAGAAAGGGCATAAAAATCTGGGGAAAAGTGAAGCTGTTGATACCGTGACAGGAGGGATGTTTTCAGTTGAATTGGAAGGAACTGAGGCATTGCCCCATGAGAGGCTGATGACATGTAATGATGAAAGGAGATAGGGAGCAAGAATGAAGTTAATGGGAACTTTTTCAATTAAAATCTTTGCACAGAAACTAAAAAAGTCAAAGTTTTATCTTCTGATAATAGAAAATAGGAAGAAATCATTGAATTGGAGGATATTTGTCCTGTGTAGCAGTAGAATTGTAGTAATTAAATAATACTCCAAGTCATGGAGTAGAAGAAGGCTGTGGATTTACATGTTAACGGCAAAACTGTCTGGTAGAAGTTGGTTGCCATAAAAGGAAAGTTACAGGCCTGTCTCCAGTGGTTGTTCCAGGACAGCAGTGCCATTCATGTTATTTCCAGTGCCTGAAATTGTTACAGGAAAAATTGTTAGAGGAATCCCAGTAATAGTTAAACAGTGAAGATTGACTGATTGCTCTTTACTTGATTCTCTTTTCTATAATGTGTTTTCAATTTCACTTCTTTATCTGAACAAGCACAGTTTCTTTTATATTTTTTAGGTCTTGTTTTTTAGACTTCTCACAATTTTTTTGCTGGATTCTCTGTTGGAGAAGGCACTGGTGACATGTTTCATATTGTATGTAGTTCTGGTGCTAAGGGAAGCAAATTGGTGAGAGTTTATATTAGCAAAAAGAATTTTAAAAATGAAGGCTTAAGGAAGAGGGTTCTTTGTAAGTTTGTCATGCTTGGTGGACTGCTCAGCAGAAAGGGATCACATGAAACACTGAATTGGTCTCATTGTCTTGGGGAACCTTTCCTGTCTTGTGTTTCTTTGATGAGGGAATGAAGTTACAGCCACTAAATGCAAGATTAGCATATCTTACTGGTGACATATTTAAGCAGTCTTATTCAGAATTTTTAAAGGATTTGATACTTCAATGTAAGTATTCTGGTTTCTGATGTCTGCAGATCATAAGGCACATAATGCTTCTGTGCCACATGCCAACAAGAAGTGAACTCTGGCAGCATTGCTGGTGACTAAAAAGGAGGTTTGAGCAAGTATGAAAGTGTCTGTTGACAGTGATACTTGACTCTAACAGAGGTCCAGTGCACAGCTCCTTGGTAGAAAAGGGAAGGTGAAAATCCCTTAGTTTAGTTTCCTTTGGCTTACTCCTGAAGGATGCAAAAGTTTCTGATGTCTGTTACCTCTGGAGCTTGGACGTGTCAGTGTATATGCAGGGGTCAAATTTTGAAACTTGAGAAGCAAGAAAAGTTGCCTACATCCTTTAAAGCAAAAGGGAGCAGCCTGAGGGACCAGTTTGAAAATAAACAACAGGCTGTTCAGCAGCGAATGAACTGTTCAGATTTGTCCAGTCTCACCTTAGAGCTTTACAAGAAAAACTGTAGGAATAAATAAGAATTATTTATAATCTTACAATTAAGAAGAATGAAAATAAGAATTGTAGGGAATAAACCACTTTATTCTTTTTCCTTACCACCCTGCTCTGGCTGTAGTGTTCTTCTGAGTGCTGTAAGTGGAGAAGACACTCAGGATCGTACTGACCGACTGCTTTTGACACCCTGGGTTAAATTTCTGTGGGAATCCTACAGACAATGTTTGGATCTTCTCCGAAATAATTCTCGAGTGGAACGCCTGTATCATGACATTGCACAGCAAGGTAGGTCCAGAGCATGGAAACTTGAGGTACAATGATGTTGTGTCCCACCCCTAAGGGGAAGGGAGCATCCTACATTCACAGGTGATTGTGGTTGAAAGGAATGACAGAAGTCAGAGGGTCCCCAAAAGCTTAAAAAGTTCTGTTAGTAAATGACACCCTTGGACATTGTTGTGTTAGTCCCTGATTTCCCAGTGTAAGCACACATCAGTGGGTTTTGGAAGAAGGGGTAGGGTGAAAGAGAGAGATGAGTTAAAGAAGAGGAGAGAGAGGAATAAAGGGAGAAACAGATCCCCAGTCCTGGCTCTGGTGTCTACCCTGCTGGTGGAATGTCCAGGGTCTTGGGGTGCACGTGCACCTGGGCTTCATGGTGGGGCACCTTCCTACAGATAAGCTTTCCCCACCCTGGAGATGAGTTCCTCACTTTCTGTGCAGATTACTTACCCTGCACAGTCCATTCTTGTGGACGTTTCTGGGAATGGGTTGAAGGACTTTGGGATTCTCGGGTGATTTGTTCCCCCCTGCAGTCTATGCCCATTGCTCGACCTCATTCTGCACTAGTGCTGTACTGTGTTGTGCTTATCTCCAGGAGATAACAAGGACATTTGTCCCAGAAAAGTGCTGCCCTGCCTCTGTACAGCCCCTTCTCCAGCCCCATCCTGTTCTTTCTCACATTGAATTATTACCAACACTCCTTGGTTGTTATTGCCAGCAGTCCTTGGTTGGCTCCATGGCTATCCAGCTGTGGGTGTTTGAGACGTGGTCATTAGCTCCCTTATCTTCTAGTCTTCTACATCACCCCATGGCTCAAACATTGATATGGGCTTAGTGATCCACTGGGAAGGGAAAAAGATAAAAGAAAGGGATAGGGATTATCTAGACAGGTTATTCCTTATTGGCTCTAGTTTTTTCACAGCTCAGACTGATGACAGAAGTCCTTTTCCCCATTCAGAACATCTCCTGTCTCTTCCAATACAGTCAGGCTGGATAATAAAGATCTCATAGTCCAGGGCCAGTTTGGCCTTGACATTCTTCAGGTTGAATCTCTGCTTACACCTCATGAAGTACTTGCTGGACTGCTGTTGCTGCTGGGGATCTCCTGTGATTGGAGTGTTACATAATTTCATGTCTGGAAGGAGTGAGACTGCCTATAAAAGTTTGACAAGCACAGCATGTGCAGTCGTGGGTAAATGTTTATACCCTGCCTGGGTGTGCTAAAGGTGTATTGCCCTCCCTTAGAGGTCAGCTCTAGTTGAGCCTTGTATTCCTGGTGTGGAATCATAAACCATTTCTTTTATGTCTACAGTTGCCAAGTGGGACACTTGGAATTTGAGCTACCAGTTCTGCAAAGTTTGGCACAGGAGCAACTGCTTGTAGTGTGGCTGTAAGGTTTGCAGTACTGGGTACCACAGCTGTTAGTGGGGCCAAACCCACCAGAACTTCAGAAATCCCACCTCATGCCACAGCAAAAATCCAGCACTCTGATACCCCAGCAGTCCTGGAATCAGGGAGTGGAGGTGTCACATGGAGTGAGCAGCCTCTGGATTTCTTTGAGGGTTCAGGTTAATGTTTGAACCAAAGGACCACATGTTGCCATCAAACCCCAGGTTTGACCATTCAGGACATCAAACCCCAAAATGTTTTCGTTGTGATCTTTAATTTCAAGGCAAGTAACCAACGTCTGCTTCTCACCCAGGAGCCATAAATTAACCTCAGCAGTAAGTCTTGCTCTGTTCACTCCAGTGATTTTAACTCTGCCTGGCTTTACACCCAGATTCTCAGAATCCTGCTCAGAATGTGGAATGTTGTGCTCCCATATCTATTAGAAATTTTATTAGCTGCTCACCAGAACCAACTGGAATCTGAATGTCTGGGCCACTATTTTGTGTGCACTGATAGAATTCCATTTGCTGGATTTCAGTCTCCTCTGGCTTGTGGCCATAATACTCTTGCAAATCAGCCACCTGAATGGGATTGAATGAGATCATTTTTTGTGTGTGGTTTCCCACTCCACCCTGAGGTCCAGTAGATTCAGGGTGAGTTGAAGAAGGTGCAGAATCATCTTTCCCTGGTTCTCTGTTGTTGGGATCACCCCCTGTGTTTTTATCCTGTGCACTTCTGCTGTGCTTTTCCTGGAACTTTGATACCTTGATTGCTGTATATGGCCCAGTTTTAGTAGCAGTTTGCTAACCCTGACCATCATCTATGGTTTCAGTCTTAAAATTAGGGGTTGTAAGTGTTACTTCCTCATCATCAGGTGGCAATACAAATGTTATGTCTTGCTCTTTATCAGAAATTTGGGTCCATTTACTGCCTTCCAACAGTAAATCTGTTCATTGAATCATTGGATACAGAAAGTCAGAGTTACAAGACTGTTTCTGCAAATGTTTTTATGTATCACTTAGGACTCAGTATTTCTGAAAAGAGTTTGCTAGATTTGCAACTCTGAATCCAAATTTTGCAAGTACATTAGGAAAGATGACTATTAGATGACCTGTAGGTGCTTTAATATATTTCAGTCTTTGCATTACAGTGTTGGGGCTTCCTTTTATGCCTGTTACTGGTAGAGATACTTTAGAATTTTTAGACTGACAGTGGCAGAGCTAAAACTGATTTTTGAGAGGAACTATGGGATCAATTTTTTTCTCTGTCATTTCCAATCATTAGAAAGCTTCATTTAACTTTACCATATTTAAATGACTTGAGAATTTTTTCCCACATTTTATAAAGGCAAAACCTGAATTCATGCCATGCATGGGATTTTATTTACTCTTAGTTCAAAATCAAAGCCAGAATTGTGCATAAATTAGAACATTTCTAAAGAGACTCTTAAGTATTCCTTTTGCTAATCGTGTAGAAACATCTTCATTTTTTGAGATCAAGATGGAAATGCTCTGCTTTGTCACTTACCCATTGTGCACGACATTGTATTGTGTTTGATGTATCTTGACTGAAATGAACATTCTTCAAGTGTACTGATCTACATCCTTGAATCCCATTTAGAACTACCACGAAGTCACCCTTGGTGTCTGTTTTTAATTGATGCTGTTCCCTCTTGCAGCTTTTAAGTTCTGCCTGCAGTACACGCGCAAGGCCGAGTTCCGCAAGCTCTGCGACAACCTGCGGATGCACCTGGGGCAGATCCAGCGGCACCACAACCAGAGCACAGCCATCAACCTCAACAACCCCGACAGCCAGTCCATGCACTTGGAGACCAGGCTGGTGCAGCTCGACAGTGCTATCAGCATGGAGCTGTGGCAGGTAATGCAGCAGGGCTCCCCCCGTCCAGCCTTCCCAGGGTCAGGTCCGGGCAGCTCGTGTCTCGTGGTGTTTGCAGCAAGGTAAAGAAAGGAGGGTAGCTAAAGAATAAAATTCTAGTATCTAGAATGTGCATTTTGAACACTTAGTGTGTGTCAATGATGCACGAGACACAGACCCAGCGAGGTGGAGCACTAAGTCCAAGTGAAATTCTTACAGAGAAGCGAGCATGCTGTTTACAGAACTACTTGTTTTCCTGTCTGTTCTAAGCAATTGTTTTCCCAACAGACACCCAGCAGGTGCTGTTTTGCAAGCATAGTCCCACAACGATACAGTCTCATGTTTTTCGTACTTTAGTCTGAGAATCACAGAAACATTCCTTTCCCCAGGGCCTGTTGGCTTCTGGTGAGCTGCCTCGCACCTCTCTGACTGGGTGATGCTTTTTCATGCAATTTGCCTGTTTCATTCCCACAAGTCTGGTGTTCCTGCACAGCATTTCAAACCAGGCTTTGATAGTAAGGAATGGTAAAATGGCTGATGTCACTTGGGGTTGTGAAAGCAAGGAGTTGATGAAAAGACCTTCACCTCTGCCAGCATTTCTAGTGTCAAATTCCTTCAAAAGCCGAGGCTGTAATTTTTTGGGTTTGTGAATTTGGAGAATGTTCTCTGTTGAGCTGTTTCTGTTTTAGGTATTTAGGTAAGTAAATGTAAGTAATTTCCAAGATTACTTGTGCTTTTAGGGAAGGTATACCCATTTTTTGACCACTAAAACTTTTTATGAAAAATGGTGAACCCCATTAAGTAGTAGAATTGATATAACAGTAAAATAGTAGAACTTTCGTTACTTCCTTTTTGAATTTTTTTCTCCCTTTAGTTTTGCAGCTTTAAAATCTGAAAGAAGCAAGTTTTCAATGAATGTACTCATCATTAAATGCCAAGCAGATAGTTAATGGAATTGCAGTATGTCCAAATAATTTATTAGGAAAGAAGTACTTCATTTCATGTTGCTGACAAAACTGAAGATTGCAGTTTTCAGTAGTATTAAATATTTTATAGTTTTATAACATTTAAAGAATTTATATTTCTCCTTTTTTTCTGGTGTTGCAGGAAGCTTCCTAAAAGTAGTGTATTTGGTGTCTTTTTCTTTAGGAAGCTTTCAAAGCAGTGGAAGATATTCATGGACTATTTGCCCTGTCTAAGAAACCACCCAAACCACAGCTGATGGCAAATTATTACCACAAAGTTTCAACTGTCTTCTGGAAATCAGGAAATGCTCTTTTCCATGCGTCCACCCTTCATCGACTTTATCACTTATCAAGAGAAATGCGAAAGAATCTCACACAAGAGGAGATGCAGAGGTGGGGAAAGATAGTTAATGTGATCTTAGGTTCTATTTTTAACCCCCTAGGTTCAAAAATAAACTAAAATGTACCCCAAAAGAAGCAGATGACTGGTATGACTTATGCTCTGCCTAAATTGATTCAGTACCAATTGTCTCAAAAGAAATCTAAGCAAGAAGGATGTTCTACAAAGCTACAGTGTAAGTATTGTGAACACCAGGGTCACTTTGGTTTAGCTTCCTTCTCTTGCTGACTGGGAAGCTAATCAACTCAGTAGTATCTGTTTTTTATTTTCCTTTTTCTCTTCTGAGCGATGGTATTTACTTCACAAGATTTCACGATAACTGATGTAAACTTCTCCTTAATGCATAGAAGTCTGCATAGCCAAAGGGCCTTTCATTTTTTAGTAATAGTTGTGACACTTGCAGGCCTTTTGAGGCAATGCAGAATCATTGACTGCACTAACTTCTGAAATGCATGTGCAGGCTTTTATGGAATCAGAATCTGGTCATTGTAAATGCTTGATGGAAATTCTTATATTCCTGCTAACTTGTGTACTAAGAACAGATTTAAGTATTTAATACCATTTGTTTTGTTCCATCAAAAAGTACATCTGGCTTGCAGAGTAGATTTTAAAAATCAGTGCATTCAAAATGGCAGGTATGGATTTGCAGCTAAAAGGAGTTTTTAAAGGTGCTGTTTTCATATACAGACAGCTTAAATTTATAACTTCTTTGTAAATATATATACGTGCATATACAGACATCTGTAAGTAATGAAAAGTTATAAAACTTCCCTTGTTTCCTGAGGAATGCTGTCTTCTGTCTTCTTATGACGCAATTGGCATCTTATTGTTGGGTTTTTTTTACAGTTTTGCATTGTGAATGGCACTCACTGCTGTCTTGAATTGGCACATATATAAGCAGGAGTTAATAAACGTTCTCTTGCTCTTCTTCTGTGTGAACAGGATGTCTACTCGAGTCCTTTTGGCCACTCTGTCCATTCCCATCACTCCTGAGAGGACGGATATTGCTCGCCTCCTGGACATGGATGGCATCATTGTGGAGAAACAGCGGCGCCTGGCGACCCTTCTGGGGCTCCAGGCCCCCCCCACACGGGCCAGTCTCATCAATGACATGGTAGGTAGGGCTGTCCAGGGGGGAAGCTTTGCAACAAGTCCTGTTTTCCTTGTGGAACTCTGTGCTTGGCTGTGGGACAGCAGTTTGGTTCACCGTGGGACTTGTGGTACCAGGAGTGGTAATGGCAGTGACAATGAATTCTTATGTGCACTAAAGAGTCAGATTCAGTACTGTCCTGTGTGTCACCCAAGCAACAAATGATGGTTTGAAACTCTGAGGGATCTGAAGTGGGTTGTGAACTAGAATTCTGGGGAGTTTTTCCTGCTCTAAGGAATGTAATTAACTGAACCATTTGTTTATTTTTCTGTTCTGAATGTATTTTGGGTCAGTGCAGGACAGATAACAAATGGTGGATTATACAGATGTAAGTGATTATGAAAACTTGGTTGTGTTTCATTTGAAGGAAGGCTGCATTTATCTATCCTCAAACCTCCCCAAATACTCACAAACAAGTTAGACCTTCAGTCTTTTCAGAGAATTGTGAATTTCTTGCAGTCATTCTCACACTTCAAAGTTCAATTTACAATTTGAATTAATTCTTTCAGTACCTCCAGTTTGCCTCAAAAACAATTTAAGGCTTCAAAAATGTGATTATGAACAGAGATGTGTGGTTTCAGTTTGGATGTGGGCCTAAATTTATGTTGTAGGCCCTGAGTCTTAGAAATGTCCAAACTGAGGATGGTACTGTAGTCTTTTTACCTTATTTATATGTTTGATGTCTACTTTTCCATTTTTAAATAATCTAAGTGGTGTAAGGTATAGTTACTGTCACTGCAATTAAGACTGTTGTAATGAGAAATAAGTCTCCTATATTAAAACGTACATGTGGTTCCTGTTTAACTTTAAATATTGAAATCTTAAAGCATAACTGTTGGTTAAGACTGTATTTATTTTGAGGTCTTTGGATTTTTTTGTTGACTGTAGGTCAGGTTCAACGTAGTGCAGTACGTTGTCCCAGAAGTGAAAGAACTTTACAATTGGCTTGAAGTAGACTTCCACCCACTCAAGTTAAGTGCCCGTGTCAGCAAGGTGAGTTCTGTGTGAGTGTGTGCACTAACTGGTCTTGACTAATGGTTTGTTACATGAATATTGACTTGTGGTAAATATCAACCAGGTTTTGCCCTTGCCAGATTTTTCAGTAGTGGGCTTGGTTTGGTCCATTTCCATTGCAGTGATGTGTTCATGACATCGGATACACCAGGTTGTTGAAACAGAATGAAAATTCACTCAGGTCTCTGGGGTGCTGTTCAGAGGGCCCCATAAAGGTGCAGCATTTTGGGAATGTATCAGGGGGTTCTGTTGGTGGAGGTCACGCTGAGTTAATCTGGTTTAAAGAGGCAAAATGAGAAAGCTGTGTGTGCACACGTGCATGTGCAGGCAGGTGGGTTGAGCATGAAGTGGAAAGATGGACCAGTGACTGTTGTTACTATTAAAACAGAGAATATTGGGAAGTAGAATAATGTGAGAGCTGTTGGTTAGGTTAGTGTGAATTTTGCAATTAGTGAAGCACATCATATTCTTTTTCTTTAATAGTGGGAACAAAGATATTTGAGGTGCTAAAAAGAACCTGAAGGTAAATTAGCAGTGTGGTAAATGTTGCCAGTACTGTCAGTCGCCTTCATACAAAAACTGTTAGTTATCCATTATAAATAGAGCTGTGCTGATTGAAAGATGCACTTCAGTAAAGCAGTGCAGTGTCTGGACAGAAGTGCTGCTGTTTCATGAGCTGTAAACCATAAATGTTTATGAACCATGCTTTGTACTTTAATGGTGAAGTTTGTACAGGTCGATGCAGATAGAGTAACTTTTCAGACTTTTAATAGGTTCTAAACTGGGTGAAAGACCAAGCTGAAAAGGAACCTGAACTGCAGCTGTATGTTCCTCACCTGCAGAACAACACCATTCTTCGCCTTCTGCAGCAGGTATGAGCAAAGAAAATGGATGTTCCTAAGGATATGTAAGTTAAAAAATGCTATGGAAGAACATAAAGTTGGAAACTTTCATGCTGAAGTAATTTGGTTTTTCCATCAACTGGAAGACTGTTATGATTTTGAAGTACTTTTTTCCAGTATATAACCTGTACATTGTTTAGATACAGCAGGAGTACTTGATAGTGGGTACAGTAGTTAATCTCTTGCCTAGATTTTCTTCATTACTTACCAAGTTTCTTAAAATTTCTCCTTGGAGTAAGTTCTAGGAGGGTATTTTGCTTTGTTTTTTTCTTTTGTTTGGTTTTGGGATTTTTTATTTCTAGGTGTTTTACAAAATGCACATTTCATTGACCTGCTTTCATTACAAGTGAGAGCAGTGTTATTTCTGGTGTGCTAAAGAAATAGTTGAAGGCTAATTAGCAGCATAGCTGTATGTAGTTACTGCTGCCAGTCTCCTTCATACAAAGCAGCCATTCAGGAATGGCATTTGATCTTGGGTTGAGTACAGTACAGAAAATCCCAAAGAAGTATTTGCTATGGTATTAATATATGTACATTCATCTGTTGACAATTCAGTAAGTTAACTCTTAAGGCCTGTACAACAACTTTTATTTGTGATTTCTTTTTACTGAGGAGAAACACCTGATGTTTCTGTTCACATTCAGGTGGCCCAGATTTATCAAAGCATCGAGTTTGCTCGTCTGTGTACCCTGGTTCCTTTTGTTGATGCTTTCCAGCTGGAGCGTTGTATCGTTGATGCAGCCAGGCATTGTGACTTACAGGTAAGTGCTGTAGGAAGGCTTTCCTGAGGTGATCTCTGGGTTCACGTGTATTACATGAGATGAAAATGAACTGGTTTACATTTAACCCAGCTAAGAGAGTGGATTCTGAGGGAATAAGAGATGCATGTGACAGTATAAGCTGAATGTTATTTGTATTCATGTGTGTAGTTTTGGTTTAGGTCAACAGCCATTAATGTAAGTGCAGTAAAAGTGGAAGCTGAAATAAAATTTGCTGAAACTTGCCTTGTAAGCCCTGGTCATTTAGTCCAACATGTCCTGAACCAAGTCTAACAATCAGGGATGTGAATTGCTGCCAGTGCTGCCTTACTTGTGTAAGAGCGAAGAGCCAGTAGTTGCTGACGTTGGTTTGTGTCTCAGCACATGACTGAAGTGAAACACCAATGTTTGAGATGTCTCAGCTGCTGTTAAATTGGTAAAGTTGTCTGTGTTGAAAGAACAATGAGGTGCAGGTAAGTTTTAGCTGAAGTTGCTTAGTAATTATCTATATAGGTTTTTACGTGAAGCTGAGTTAGTTCACTTAACACACAACTTGAGTTTACATTTTACACATGTTGCAATTACCTGCACTGAAGTCAAGATTCTTGGTTTGCATATTGCTAATGTGGAGGAAGAGGCAAGAATTATATGTCCTGCAGTGCTCATTTCACTGAATCATTGAAAGTTCAGCCTTTTCCAGGGTTTGTTTTTGATTGGATGGGCTTTTTTGTATGAATTGTAGAAATAAAACAAACTTTTATTTACATTGCTATTTTTCTCCTGCTAATTCAGCATTTCTCATAGAATGGTACAGCTAATTTAATTTTTTAAGTCATTTCTGCTTAGAGCTTCTGTAGACTCATATTGGTCATAGACATAACAACAAAGAAATTATTGAAGAAATAATACTTTCTCTGCCCCCTTTCTTTTGGCTTTTTTTTGCGAAGGTTCGCCTTGATCACACTACCAGGACACTGAGTTTTGGTTCAGATTTGAACTACTGTACTAGAGAAGATGCTCCTCTAGGCCCTCAGCTCCAAAGCATGCCTTCTGAGCAAATCAGAAACCAATTGACTGCTATGTCCTCAGCTCTGGCTAAGGCCCTTGCAGTCATTAAACCTCCTCACTTAATGGTAAGTCATTTAAAGTCTGATGAATATGTTGACAAATTCTGACATTTCCATTGTCTGCATCACATCTGTGGGATGTTCATCAGTCGCCCTTATGCAGCCTTTTGTTAATTTTTTGCTTGTCTGATCAACTGTTCTTTCCAGTAATCTGTTCTCAGTGCAGTGGTAAACAATGTTGTGCTGACCCAACAAACAATTAATATATACACACGTATTGTAGCATTAATACATTTATTAGTGATAAGGTATCCTTCTGCATCTGTTAACATGCTCACCTGCTCTAACAGAGGTCTGGTAGAGCTTTTCTGGTTTAGCAAAGCAAGCTTGTCTTGAAGGATTTCCTTGGTTGACCTTTCTTTGACACAGGAAAGGCAGTGAGGTCTGTGGTTAAGTTGACATGACATTACAAGAATTTGAGTAGGTAGCAACATTTATTTTCAGTATTGTATTGCTCTGTTTTTATTAGTATTGTGGTTATTAATAATCTCTGATCTAATTTGACAGTAATCATGGGCTGCATTTATATACTTGTGGATTAAGTACAGATGTGAGCTAATAATTCAACACTTTATACCAAAGCTTGTATTTTGATGAATGTATTTCCTCAGATTAGATGTATATTTTACTTTCTTTTTTCTTCCAGTCTAGCGGTAGTGAGTTATTTGTGCTTGTAAAGAAGTAACTCTTAAAGGTGTTAGTGTTTAGTCGTAACTAAGATCTTGTCAAAAAGTACACAAGAGACCTGACTTTAAGTTGTGAGTTTTGCATATATCAGATTTAGGATATATCAAATAGTATCTTTCCCATAGATGAGCCCACAGAGCTAGGATTTGTGTAAAATTTTGCATGCAGTTTTGAAAATCCAAGAGCCTGCTTCCTTTATTCTTCCTGGAAGAAGTGCTGTTTTGAAGAACCTGGAACGTAACTTTATAGTGGAATTACACACACAAAATTACACACACAGAATTAATAAGGTTGGAAAGGACCGTAGAGATCATCAAGTCCAACCTTTACCTAGGCTAACAACCAATACAACATCAGTCTAACATCTATACCATCTAAACCATACCACTAAGTTCATCATCTAACCTATCCTTAAACACATCCAGGAACGGCGACTCCACCACCTCCCTGGGAAGCCCATTCCAGTGGGAAATCACTCTCACTGTGAAAAAGTTTCTCCTGATATCCAACCTAACACAAAAGATCCCACAGCTCAAGAACTGACCTGTCCTTGTCACTCCCTGTCCTCCTCCCTGGAGCTCTTGGCTTCAAGGTCAGACTCATATTTCAGGTTCTCCAGAGTCCTGTAGCAGCAGCAAGGTGTAAATCAGCCTCAAATTTCCAGCTTGCAAGTTAAACCTTCACTTCTCTTACTAGAGCAGTGGTCGTTTATTCATTTGCTTTACATTTATGAAATATTTTGGTAGCAAACATATCAGATACTTTTTCCTGGAAAAAAGGCTGAGAGGAAGATGTTTATCTTAGATTCTTTATACAGGTTGAAATACTTAGTAACATTCTTAAAATATAAACACACAAACTAGAACTGTCATGACACCTAATGCTCACTTATGTTAGTTTAAACATGTATTGGCTGTTTTATAATGTTTAAGATAAAAGTATTTCTATGTAGATTTCCCTTAAGAAGACTTGATTAGTGATTTGGCATTAGATTATAATTTTGAAAGAAAAAACATGCTTTATCTGTACACTCATGGGTAGAAATGATAAATAGTCTTACACTTTATGTGTTAGTGCAGTTAGCTGAATAACACATAAATGACATAAATGCTGGTCATTATGCCTGCAAAACTGGAGAACAGTATCAATGTTAATAACAATCTGTGATTAGAGAAGCTACAGAAAAAGTTGATGACCTTTTTTCCTTTGCTATTCACATCAAAACTTGAGTTTTTTCAGATGCTTAAGAACTTTTAATTTCTGTCACATTTGTTAAATTCACAGAATTGTGAAAAAAGCTTTCCACTTCTGCATTTCTGGCACCTCTGTTTACCTTCTGATGTTTCAGTGTTTTTGTTGAATGCCCCAGCCATGACAGATTACTAAAAATACCTCTGAAGGAGCTCACATTTCATGAGCAGCATGGCTTGGGGGGGGTGTAGTGAGCTGATTGGGCTGCAGTCTTTTGCTTCTTGAGGGACTGATGAAAATGGGCAGCTCCCTCAGGTGGCATAATTACACCTCATGTACAGCATGAATGTCTGCAAAGGATTGTGTGGGTACTCTGGAGAACAGTGGGGGATGAGAAGGCTGCTTAAAGATTAGTTTATATGCTAGTGTCTAGAAATCTATTGCTTTTTGTAAGGTAATTAAAATGAGTTTATGTACCATGTTTATATCAGAGTTGTTGGCTCATTTTTCTATCATCTCACAGACAGTGACAAGACACAAAGTGTCAGTTAGGATGTTTTTCTCTTGTATATGTTTGAAATATAACAAAACCTTAAAAACAAAGGAGCTGTGGTGAAACACAGTCCATATTGGTAGTATGCTTCCAAACAATGGCAGAGATAAGCAAGATTGACCCTCACGCCCTTTCAATGAGAGATTTCACTATCAGTAACATCTGGGTGTGCAATATTTTTGGACAGGAACTCTCATACCTGAGCCATGTTGCAGAACATGATTTTTTACAGACAGCATGGTTCTAGTCAGTTCATACTGCCTTGGGTGCCCCTTGGATGAGTGATTAGATTTGCCATCGCAGTTGTAATCCTGTTCATTTGTCAAGTTTGGAGAACGGAATAAACGTCATTCTCTTATTCTTAATTTACATTCAGCAAGAGAAGGAGGAGCAGCATCAGCTGGCAGTCACTGCCTTCCTGAAGAATTCGAGGAAGGAGCATCAGCGGATCCTGGCACGCCGTCAGACGATCGAGGAGAGAAAGGAGCGCCTGGAAAGTCTGAACATTCAGCGTGAGAAGGAAGAGCTGGAACAACGGGAGGCAGAGCTGCAGAAAGTCCGGAAAGCTGAGGAAGAGAGGCTGCGCCAGGAGGCGAAGGAGAGGGAGAAGGAGAGGATCCTGCAGGAGCATGAGCAGATCAAAAAGAAAACCGTTCGTGAGCGCCTGGAGCAGATTAAGAAAACTGAACTGGGAGCCAAAGCATTTAAAGATATTGATATTGAGGTAGGTGACTTTATTGTTGTCAAGTTTTCTTATGCTTTCAGTGTTACAGTGCTAGGCTGCCTGAGTTTCATGGTTTTGCTGTGTTTGTATGTAATTGGTCTTACCAAGAGTCTCTCTTAAAAATATGACACTGTAAGTAAACCTTAATTCTGGGTTTGGATGGGACCTTTTTACATAGAGGAGTAAAGTCCACTTTCTGTGGTTTTTGCTTTGTGTGGGTTTTTTGAGTTTCTGGTTTGGTTTGGTTTTTTTGGTCCTCTCTCCCACTCTTGTTGCTTAAATGGCATCTGAAATGCAAAATTCAGATCCAATTTTGCAGTATCTGGACTGTGTCTAAATTAAAAACCAGCATCAAATGCTTTAGCTTAAAAACAAAATACAAGTTACGCAGAAGAAAGGAGAAGAAACACAATGTTTCAGGAGCAAATTAGTTTAAAAAGTTGTGGAGAAAAATGCAGAGAAGCTTAAATAAATAAATAAAATAACAAGCCACATTTGCAACAGAAAAAATATTTGCTTTATTTTGTATTGATTACTTTGCTTGGTTGTAGGATCTTGAGGAACTGGATCCCGACTTCATTATGGCTAAACAAGTTGAACAGCTGGAAAAAGAAAAGAAGGAACTTCAGGAACGTCTGAAGAATCAGGAGAAAAAGGTAAAAAGTAGGAAGGGCACAAACCCATGTCCATACAGTACTTTAGTGAATGTGAACTCCTGTGTTAATACATAAATGTGCATATATATATGTTATCTGATGTTGGAAATATTATTGTTTGAAACTAAAAAAGGTAAATGTATTCTAAACTAGTTGAGTCTCTAGTTTCAGTGCAAAAATCTGTACTGATTAATGGAGCTGCATGTGAACCAAGTCTTAGTTGGGAAGACTTTAATTGGAAAATGCTCAGAAGATTAAATTTTTTGGAGAGGGTGAGACCATTACAGAGAAGCTAAATTAATTAACTATATTAGTCTTCATTGAAACAGAGGAAAGTGTACAGCTAGAAGCCCTTCTAGATGGCAGAAAAGGATGTCTGAGACAGCTATAAAAGTGTGAGAAACATGTCGTAAGACATGACTTGGGCAAGGTGAAAGTAATCCAGGACTTCCTGCTCTGTTCAAGAATGAAACAGAGGTTATATGGTACAGAACTTGGTTCTTCTGCATTTGGAGAACTGTCTATAGCTCTGTTCTCTACCTCTGAAAGAATGCAGCTGAACTGGAAGTTTCACAGGAGGGCCACAAACAGTATCCGTGATGTGGGTTGGCTTCTGTGTGAGAAGTGTGTATCTAGAGTAGTACCCTCTGTCTGAAAGGTTTCTAATGAGGATGTGCTGTCAGTCTGTAAGAGTTTACCTGCTGTAAGAGCTGTTGATGGGAGCAGTTCTTGTACTGACTGCCAATGGTAGTGAAGTCAGAAGCATCCAATGAAGCCAGCAGGAGACATGGTCAGAACTGTTTGCAGGGAGAGGGTGGATCTTCATGCTGTGAGTCACAGACACACGGGAGTCCTTTCCAAAGTACCTTGTTGCATATGAAAAGCTCTGAGTTCAGGACAAGAGGAGAAATCCACTGATGCTTAAAAGACAAAAAAAAAACCTTCCAGTGCAGGAAATGCTGGGAGCTGATGCCAAGATAATGTTTTATATGTGCCTGCCTCTATTCCTGCATCCTTCCCTGGGAGTGTGCTTAGTTGCTACTGGTAGAGGCAGGTTCTTGATTAGGTGGACCTTTGATTTTGTCCACTGTCGTGCTCGTTATGTAGCCATAATATGTCAGATATATTGGAGAAGGCTCCAGAGTTTTTGAGGGATGCTGAAGATGGAGCCTTCCACCTTGGGTCTTTGCATGATGATGTGCTAAAGGTGTGTTGTCTTTATTCAGATTGACTATTTTGAAAGAGCAAAGCGCTTAGAAGAAATTCCTTTGATAAAGACTGCCTATGAGGAGCAAAGAGTGCATGATATGGAGCTGTGGGAGCAACAGGAGGAAGAAAGGGTAAGAACTTTTTTTTAAGAGAAGAAGAATGAAGTGCAATTTCTTTGTGCTGGTGGACAGCAGTATCTTCCGGCTTGTCTCTGAAGGAGAAGAAGATAATTCCTCTTTCTAGTGGCTGAGGTAGATTAAATCCAAATGCAAAATAAAGTTACATTCTCTATATTTTCTATTTTCAGATCACCACCCTGCAGTTGGAGCGCGAGAAAGCCCTCGAGCATAAGAGCAGACTCTCAAGGATGTTGGAGGATAGAGATTTATTTGAAGCCAGGCTCAAAGCATCACGGAGAACAGTTTATGAGGTATGTGAGATGTGGCACTGTAGTGAAGTATGACCGCGTGATTCTTTATGAAACTAAAAAGAAATTAGTATCTAAAATGGCTCAGAACTGTGGAATTCTTTATTTTCTGCTTTGACTATAAAAAAAAAATTAAATTTCTTGCACCTATTCTTAGATGTTACCACCTGAAATTTTGGACAATTTTTGAAATGGCTTATATAGAGAGTAAAAGATGGGTAAATCTTTAATTTCAGTACGTCTATTTGGAAGTGATCATTGGATGACATAAAGGCAGCTATCTGTGTCCATACAAGTACTTGGACTTACTATGGTGGTGGAATAGTGCTGACAGTAATAGTGAAGCTGAGAAATAAGTGGAAATACTTGGCAATTTTTTTAATCTTTATGTTTAAATCTGGAAATTATTTCGACCATTCAAGTATTTGGTTGTTCAAGCTGTGTTTTCTGTTGGCAAAATTTAAGAACAAACGAGACCACAAGGTCAGTGTCAAAACTATGCCTTTGGGGTTTTTTGCCTTGCATTTTTAAAATTTTACATTTACTGAGACCGTTCATAGCTTTGACTGCTTGATTGTTGCCATAAGAACTGGCTTTACAAAAAAACAAAAGACAAAAAAGGCGAAAGAGGTATTATATTAAATTAGGATTAATTTAATCCTGCATAGGATTCTTTGCAACAATAATCATAATGTATTTTAGATACAGGTAAATTATTTAAGTAATTCCTTTCCTGAAAAAGTAGATGAAGGCCTAATACCGTGCATGACAACTTGATTGTCTTGTAAGTTGAAGTATATTCTCCTACACAAAATCAGTTGCAGAAGAGGTTGAAATGGTGGAACAGGTAGTTGTTTTCCAGTAGAGCAAAGTTTATATGTTACAGTTGATTTTGTGTCGCTTTATTTAGCGCTCCATGTAACTGCCCATCTCTTGGACATGACAGCTGTGGTGTTCTCAGGTGTGTGGTTTGCGTTTCAGGATAAGCTCAAGCAGTTCCAGGAGCGTTTGGCAGAAGAGAGGCGGAACCGCCTGGAGGAACGCAAGAAACAGCGCAAGGAAGAGAGACGCATCACTTACTACAGGGAGAAGGAGGAGGAGGAGCAAAGGCTACGAGAAGAGCAGCTGCTTAAAGGTGTGATTGCAAATGTGGTTATTTTGTCCTTTGCACCCTTCAGCCGTTCTAGTTGTGTAACACTTAATGGCTGTTTTCCCCCTTCCATGATTTTGGAGGAAGCCTTTTCAGCTTCCAGTCAGTGGTGCAAAGTGTGTTCATTGCTCTTGGATACTGTCCCTTTATATGTTACCTAACACACCTGCTGAAAGCTTACCTGTGCAGCAGAAGGATGAAGGCAAAGCTTTGTAGCAGGAAGGAAAAATGAAGGCAAATAAATGCCTCACCTTTTCCCAGACATGAATAAAAAAGGGGATAAAGTAAGGCAGGCTAGTGAAAAATTGAATCTTTGGTTTTAGCCTATAGTTTTGAGTTCTGGACACTGACTTGTGCATATCTGAAAGAGTAAAGAAAGGGAACACTGGTGTCAGATCAAGAACTCCAGAATTGTGACTCTCACACCTTTCTTTGTGAATTGCTTTGTGTGATAGCCCTCTTCGGGGCTTTGGAAGAGAGGAGGTGTTTGGCATCCTGTAAGGTGAATTTCTGTTCTGTTTGTCACCTGAAGGATGACGATTCTATGTATCAGAGGTCATAATCATTCAGTATTTAAAAAACAAAACCAAAGCAGTCACAAACATTGAATTTCTGACACTGTTAGCTGATTATTTTGTTTGACCTTTTCTAAGCAAGGGGTCCTCCACTTTGCTTGGGGGGTAATTACTGATATTTTCACTGGCACATTTGTGGTCTGTACATTGACTTAACATACTGATAGTGGAACTTTTTCTTTCCTTTCTTGCTAGCTGTTCGAGATGTCTCACTACAGAATGTATCAGGCCTCCCTTTGCTATTGCTTCCAAGTTACAATACTTCCAGAAAAGAGGTTCTATGGTTAGTCAAACACATCCTGTGAAACGCTTGGATTTTTTACTCTATTTTTTTTTTAACTAAGAAGTCAAAGGAGAGAGGCTGTATTTTGTAACCCTTCTGTGGGTACAGCAAAGCAGTGGAATTCGTGTTGGCAATAAATGCATTTATGTTTCCACCTCTGCAGAGCGTGAGGAAAAGGAGCGCATTGAGCGCGAGAAACGCGAGCAGGAGCAGCGGGAATACCAGGAGCGTGTCAAGAAACTGGAAGAACTGGAGAAGAAAAAACGTCAAAGAGAAATGGAGATAGAAGAGAGAGAGCGTCGTCGGGAAGAGGAGAGGAGAGGCCTGGATGACCCATTTTCGAGAAAGGTAGGAAATACCTGCAGAGTTGGTTTCTTTTTGGCTGCTCCTCCTCTGGATTTGGAAGATGATGTTAGCATTTCAGAATTGTAGGGTTTTTTGTGTTTTCAATTAGCCACTCACACAACTTTACAAAAAAAGTTTAATTATTGTCGCTTCATTTCAGCTCATTCTCAGGTTCTGGAATTTGTAGTTTAGTAGTAGAGTAATACAGAGAAGCTGCTAAGAGCTCCAAGCTGTTTAAAAACTAAATGAATAAAGGCTAAAATGAATATTAGATAAAATTTTCTTAAAAGAAGGAAAGCTGGCATGAGTTACTGCACTCGCTTTGAATACAAAGTCAGGAATTAAAGTAGATATTGAAGCAAAATTCCAGACTAAGTATAAGAGCATGGTTTTATATTTTATAAGAAGTAATTCAGTAACATAAAACAGGAGATGTTTGTAACTTTCAGTTTACAATTTTAAGTTGAATTGGGAAAAACTGTTATGCCAATCTGACAGGAAACCAAAGTTATTTACAAATAAATGTTTAATATTTTAAAGAATGTCACTAAGTACCATAACCCTTCTACACTCCCACCTTTTCAGAACTTATCATTCAAGAGAACTAGTATTAAATTTCACCCATCACAGCCTTTCTCTTTGTTTAATACATACTTCACTGAGTAACACCAGGGAGATAAGTTATCAAATCCTCTATGAATTGTTTTGATAGTCTTACAAGTAAACAGTCACAATGGGTATTTTTCACATTAGAGGTCTCCTAGCCATGGGCACTTGATTATATGGAAAAGCTGGTTCAGGTTCCAAGAGAGAGAGGTCTGTACTACTTGAGAAATTCCATTTGCAGTTTTGGGATTCTTTGCTCTCTGTTGTTGTTTGGGGTCATTTCAAAAGCATTTAAGGAGACAGCCACAGAGAGTGGATATGCAAGGTCTTGGTTAACCTGTATATTTCCTCATGTTGAGAAATAAAGAGGGGTTTTAAAACTGGAATATCTTTTTTATAAACAGATTGTGTGATTCTGTGAAACCAAGTATTTTAAATGGTTTGTCTTTATCTGGCAATGCAGAGAGACATTTTACCTTTATTTAAAAAAAAGCAGATTGATTATTGCTGTGCCCTGTATCCTGTGTGAATCACTAATACCTCACCTCTTCTATGCACTGAGGTACTGGGAACAAAATGGTCTTACCACAGATAGTTTTCAGTGTGTTCAGTTATGTTTTTGATCAGAGTAGAAAGCACAAAAGCAAATAGTTCCTTGAGTTCATTCGTGCTGTCATGAAGCCCCGGGAAAAATGAAACTGTTAGAACCTCTCTTGAGTCACCAGGTGGTAGCTATGGCTGACTGTAGCTATTGTTCATAAACAAGTGTATTTCTTAGTCTATTTGCCTATATCCTACCCTGCTGGTGAAGTATATGGCACAAAAAGAACCATATTATTGGTTAAACTGCACCAGAAACAATCAGATTAGTCAGTTTAGACCATACTTTAGTTATTTACACTCCTCATAGTTCAGTGTTCTCTACAGTGCAACAATTGAGGTTTTAATGACATGATAATTCTTTGAAAGGAGTAAATTAATTGTTGAAAATCTTAATTTTAAAGTATTCAGAGAGAGTGTTCCTAATTTCTTTTGGCACACAGGAATCTCGTTGGGGTGACAGGGAGTCTGAAAGCTCCTGGAGAAGAGGTGGTGAGCCAGAATCCGAGTGGCGCCGAGCGCCAGTGGAAAGGTAACCAGGGGGTTACTGGGCACCAGTTGTGTGTGGGCTCTCATTTTGTTGCTACTGCTAAAGCTGCACAAACTAGTTAATGTCATACCTTTACATATCTGAAAGTTATCTTGTATTAAAAAGTTGCTTTATAAAGATCTCAGAGAGACAGGTGTTATCTTGGAACTGCATTCAGATAACATTCCTGTTTTATTTAGCTTAGATATGTGAAGGTTACCAAGCACTGCATGTGATAAACAACTTGCTTACGTGGTTTCCTTTTTAAATGAAAAGTTTCTCTCCCGCTCAAATACTGGTGTCAGTTGTATAAATACGGAATGGGGAAGGATGACAAGCAAATGCAGGGTTCCTGGGTGATGAAACTCTTTGAGATTTTCCATTTAGAAAACTGACAGTAATGTATAAGAATAGTAAAGTCTAAATTCAGAGTCTTAACCTATGCAAGTCTCAGAGTGAGTCACAGGAAATACATGCCATAAATTAAGCAGAGTTCTGAAGGATTGTATTGAACAGAGAGGGACAGATTTCTGAAAGAAGAATATTTGGAAGGTAATTTGTACTTTAAAAAAAAATCCTTGCTTGTTTACATCTCTGTACTTTGGGAGTTTTGGATGTGTTCACTAATAATGAAAACTTTCTATACAGTTGTAGAAAATAAGATTTTTAACATTTATCTATTTCTCTGCTCCACATCAGGAAGAGCTGTAGCTAAAAATATTTTTGATGGTGCACATCCAGTTGTCCTTAAAAGCCTCTGCTGATGGAGATAGCACTGCTGGTTCCAACTGGCAGTATGTTTTATGGCTTAATTAGCCCTCCAGGTAGATTTTTATAAATGTCTAACCCTAATTTCCAGTGCAGCAATTTAAATCCATTAGTGCTTACTCTGACTCCGATGGAAGCAAATTAATTTACTCCTACTCTCTCTAGTAATTTCTTTTAATGTGTTGGAAGAGTGTGATCTCTCGATAAACAATAGCATTCCATCTTTCCTTAAAAGCTGAGTTGCCATTCATGGTAGCGATCCATTCTCTTGTGAATTGCAAAGTTTAAAAATGAGATGAAACTCCTGGGTGAAGCCTTTAACTACTCACATATTGCATATGTTGTGGTTGCTCCATCCCTGGAAGTGTCCAAGGGCAGGTTGGACAGGGCTTGGAGCAGTCTGGAATAGTGGAAGGTATCTCTGCCATGGAAGGGTGTTGGAAGGAGATGATCTTTAAGGTCATTCTGTGAAATCCTTAATGCACCTATTTATATGCTTCAGTGTAATTTTTTTCCACACAGAATGCCTTACTCATTTCTTGTTCAACCTTTGTAGAAATTGAGCCAAGTGATTGCTAAGGAGTTAAAATTAGGAATATTTTGGATTATTATGTAGCATGGTTGGTAAAACTTACCTCCTTTTGCTAAAAAAATAAACTGAGGAATACTGAAAATAAGTGTTGGTAACAGTCAAGATCCATATCTCTACAGAATTTTAAATAAAGGAGTGCTTCTCAATTATTTTCTATTTGCTGAATTTAGTAAATGGCATGGTAAAAGTGATGATGCTTTCAGACATAATTGCAGAAAAAAAGTGCAATTCTGCACTCTTTAGTGGCACCTAATCTAGCTTCAGTTGGATTTTAACCCTGAAGGGAGAATGTGTTGGATACAAAGACAGCAGTCCAATCTTAACTGTGAGTAAAGTAATGCCAACATGAATTTCTGAATCTAGAGATAAAGGCAATAACACAGGTGGCAGAGCATCAGATTTAATTTGCAGCATGTATCTTGCTGCAAGTGCAGCTATTGGAGACATGCCTTAAAAAGTCTTCATGGATGCCAGTGCAAGGAGGAGAGCTCTAAAATCTGTCTGATAGGCAGTTTCTGATGGAAATGGCACAGTCCTGGTTGTATGTGCCATGTCGGTACACAGATACTTAACAGTCACAGAACAACTCAGTGTACTCCACAGCCCCCAGAGTGCTGAATTCCAGGTGATTAGGATGTTCCAGGGTTCTCAGTCTTTTCCATGCAGTTCCAAGCAGAAACAAATGACAGACAGAAGAGTCCAGCAAGGGCTGTCTGTCTCTTGGACAGGGAACAGCTTCGTAAGAGTTGTGATTAGACTACCAGTAGCTGTTCATCCACTGTGCATGAAAGGTAGTTTATTTATTAAAAAAAAGTCAAAGAGGAAAATAAAACTAGTGATGTAATAAAGTTTTATATAGAAGAGTTGAAAGGTTATTATAGAAGTGCTAAAAGTAATTTTGTTGGGATAACTCTTGTTCTTTCTGTAGTTCACAGAAAATCCATAAAATGCCCTCAGGAACTAGGCATGGAAATGGCAACTCATATAAACCTGATACTCAGTAAAAGGGGCAGAGCATACTTGGCACATCTCCTTAGTTACTGGTGCCACAGATTGCTGTCCCAGAGGATCAACAAATGCTCATGGGCTTATGGTCAAGAAACACTAGAAAGAAAAAATGCATAGAAAAGAGGAGTTGACCTTTATTTGCTGTTTGCCTGAGTTAAGATGAGCAAAAAAAGTTGCAAACCTGTAACAGTGGTAGACACTACAGTGTGAACTTTGCCAGCTTTATTGGGTAAAGCTGTCTGCATGCTTCAGCTCTTGTATATCTGTATGTGGGGTTTTTAGAGGTTATTAAAAACTATAATAGAAACTGGCTTGATTTGTAGGAGGGAAAAAAGGGCAAAAGCTGAAACAAATGCTGAAGTTGTGAAACGAGAAAAAAAAGTAAAACCAACAGAGACATAATTTCAACTGCAAGTAACAATTTAAAAATTAGAGTAGCAATAGCTTAAAAGTAATAGTTTAAAATAGATTTAAAAATCCTAAAACTCTGAAACGGTACTTGGATGAATTAAATATTTGTTCATTGGATGAAATTGGTAACCGTTTCTCTACATGTCTTTTATGACAAAATAATCAGATTTTTCAAAGGAGAAGATTATCCAATTTGAGTCTAAATGGAAATTAACCATCTCCATGTCTTGGTTTTTATTGCACAGATCAATGGTAATTGGATTCCCCCTTATTCTTCCAAAACTAGGAAATGCACTGCTTGCTATCCCTCACAATTCTTGAGAAGCAGAGTTGTCACAAACTGTTGCTTCTTTGTTCTCACCTCTTTGAGTCCTACATCTGTTGTTTTGTAGCAAGTCATTGCTGTTCTTCTGTTTACATTTTAGTAGCATAGTGGATTTCTAAACATAGGGGTGGAGTCTTTTAATGTTTGGGTTTGGATTTTATTTTTTTAAATCCATGAGATTCAACCCCAGTGCAGCTTCTCTTCTCCTGCCAAGAAGCAGGTACCAATACATTTCTATGATGTACTTTATTTCTTTTTAGTGCTGAGGAAGGTTAATTTCCTGAAATAAGGAAATTAGTATGGTGACAAAAACAAGGTTTATGGTCTAAATGTATGTGTAAAATCTTGTAGACAGTAGACTAAATGGTGTGTCCAGAGAATTGACAGGAGTGCAAGGCTGTAACTTGTTCACCTGTGCCTGATCTTTTCAGTGTCACAAATCCAAACATATTTCAAAGATGAACTGAAGACTCAATAGCCCAGGGAAAATTTTCACCAATTCTGTACTTCCCACATACATCCTAGTAAGTAGAGTCCCTGGAAGCCGTGACAACCCGCCAGGGCCTGGTGCACCCTTCCTGATATCAGGCACTAGCCATGAGTTTTACTGTGTTGTCTTCCCTAATTGTGGATGCTTGTCAGTGTTCCTAATCTGTTGGGCTGGAACTATGCCAAAGCATATGAAAACAGGGATTGGAGTGTGCATGAAGGAGGGAGATACTTAATTGTTGGTTGTTAGGTTCTTTAACACCAATTCTTTGAGATACAGCTTTTGTTTGTCAGATTAGGCTCAGTGTAGGAGCCTGCTCTCTAATCTGTGCTGTTGCAGCAAATAACCGACAGGGGACTGTAGTTATCCCCTTCAAACTGTAGCTTTGAAGGAGAGACTAAACTGCTCAGTCTTGATTGAAGCTGTAGGGATGGTGACCTACTGCTTTCCCATAGTAGTAAAAGCCATTCCAGAGTGCATTTGGAAACCGCACACTCTGTAGGTGTGTTGGCAACCACTCACCAAGTGGATGCCGTTAGAAATGGATTTGAGGGGCTTGATAGTGCTGATGTAAAGCTTTCCTGGATGTCATCTTCTACTCCTGACTCCTCTCTGGCTTTACAGAGACTGGCGTCGGGGAGATCCAAGGGATGATGACAGACCTTTCCGGCGAGGGGACGATCTGCCTCGACGAGGGGATGATCTGCCACGACGTGGGCCTGCAGAAGAAAAGGAACGTCCTTCTACGGAATCAACGGAGGACAGGCCACCTAGACGAGAAGGGGACGAGGACAGGCCTCCTAGGCGAGAAGGGGAAGAGGACAGGCCGCCCAGACGTGGATTGGATGAGGACAGGCCACCCAGGCGTGGTTTGGATGATGACAGAGGGAGCTGGCGAGCTGCAGATGAAGACAGGGGTCCCAGGCGAGGGATGGATGATGACAGGCCGCCCAGACGTGCTTTGGATGATGACAGGGGTCCCAGGCGTGGAATGGATGATGACAGACCGCCCAGACGTGCTTTGGATGACGACAGGGGTCCCAGGCGTGGCATGGATGACGACAGGCCCCCCAGGCGCGGCTTGGACGATGACAGAGGGAGCTGGCGAGCCGCGGATGACGACAGAGGCGCCAGGCGTGGGATGGATGACGACAGGCCGCCCCGGCGGGCTCTGGATGATGACAGGCCACCCAGGCGTGGGCTGGATGATGACCGAGGCAGCTGGCGAGCTGCAGATGACGACAGGGGTCCCCGGAGAGGGCTGGATGACGACAGAGGCCCGCGGCGCGGGATGGATGACGACAGGGGCCCGTGGCGTAACGCGGACGATGACAGGCTCTCCAGACGGGATGATGGGCCGTGGCGTAGTGGTGAAGACTCGAGGCCAGGTCCTTGGAGACCGTTTGGTAAACCAGGTAAAATGCAATGTTATCATAAACCCTTCCAGAGTTTGTGTTAACCTGTGCTTGGTGCCAGAGATTGGAGAATCAGCTCTGAAAACTTCTGGATTAATTTAGCTAATGACACTCCTTTGCTTAATATAAGCAACTTTTAATTTGGTTAAGGAAAAAAAAAATCAACAGTGCCTGTTGCTTGCCTGGAAGATACCTAAAGGTCCTAGAGTAATGCTGGCCACTTCCCTGTGTGCAAAACCAAAACAAACACATTGAATGCTCTGATGGGAGAGAAACATTCTCACTAGATTAGCATACCTTGAACTCTCCCTGGCCCTTCCATATCTGTGAAATTGGACTTTGAGGATTTTGATACCTGATTCAAGTGGGTCTGGTTTTGATAAGCTCTTTTTATGTGTGCAAAGACACTCCTGTTTTTAACATTCTTTTTTTGTTTGGTTTTTTTTGTGTTGACCCTTCTTGAAAGCTCTGATTGGAGCAGAGTTTTGACTAGAAGGCCTTCTGAGCTCCCTTAAAATCTGATTTACTCTCATATAATTTATTTCTAGTCTTAAGTCCTGTTGATGGTGACTAGAATAACTGTTTCTGGTTCTTTTCAAAACTGTTGACAACATTTAAATGTTAGATATGATCTTGGCTTCCTGGTTCTTTTTATTTATGTATTCACAGGCGCCATATCAACTTTTTTGGACACTAATTCTGTAATCCAAACCTGTAGAAAAGTTACCATAAACATCAAAACTCGCACTCCAGTTTTTCCTATTTAAAGCCAAAGCAGGCTGCACAATGAAGAACTGTCTTAAGCTACTCCCTTTATTTTTCTTGCACTTGTTTTGCACAAGACCCTTGAGGAGTTTGTGGTTCCTGACTGGAAACTGCAGGGGTGTGTAATCAGCTCTGATGAGCTGTTACAGTCCTGACAGATGAGGTGTGGATTTGCACTGTCTTTACATTAAGCAGTTTGTAGGTTTGTCTGTAGCTCCCACTCCATGTGCACGCTTTTTACAAGCATCTTGAGTTGGAATCTCAGGGATCAAAACTTGAAGAACCGGTTCCTGTGAGGCAAGTAAAGGACTCTTTGTCTACAGAGAGATCAGAGGTCAGTCACAAATTCCTTTGACTGTGTTTCTTTCTTACAGGGGGATGGAGAGAACGAGAGAAGGCCCGTGAGGACAGCTGGGGCCCTCCTAGGGACTCCAGACCTTCAGGAGACCGTGAATGGGATAGAGACAAAGATCGGGATGAAAATGAGAAAGACCGTGAATTTGACAGAGAGAGAGATTTCGATCGAGAAGATCGTTTCAGGCGCCCCAGGTTTGATTTCTCTGTTTAAATACTTCTGTTAAAAAAGAACCCAAACTTCTCTGCTGATAAAGAAATATAGTGGAATTGCTGAGTGGAAGGAACAAGGGTTGGTTTGTGTGAAGTTAAGCACTTAAGGGCTGCAAATGGGTAGTGACATTTTGGGGGCTTTTTTTGGCTTGTTATTTTTAAAATGATGTTACCTGTTTACAGAAGGAAACCCAAAATGCTCTACTGCTTAAAGTTATTTTTTTTAACCTGTTATCGTAAGAATTCCATGTTAGGCCCCACAAAACCAAAAACAATTTTGAAAGTATGTTACTATGTTAAATGGACACCCACTGGGTCTGAAAATATCCGTGTTGGGCTTTATTGTCGCTTCTTTTCCATAGCAAAGGCAAAATCTTAACACTGAGTCTTATTTTTTGAATGGCCAAAGGGATGATGCTGGTTGGAGAAGAGGGCCAGCTGAGGAAACTTCTAGCTGGAGAGATTCGAGTCGTCGTGAGGACTGGGACAGAGGTGGTCGTGACATGAGACGTAGTGATGACAGAGAGCCACCCCCCAGGAGAGGACCCCCACTCAGATCTGACCGGGAAGAACGTAGGTTTATTTTAGTGTTCTTGAAGTTTACATTCATTAAAGAGCCTTCCTGTTACTGGGATGGGGGCAAAGAGGAGTAAGTTACATTTTCAGCCACTTAAACTCCCTTTGCATAAACAAAGTAATGAAAAAAAAATGCTTTTGGTATAATTGAGAATTCTTTGGTGAATCTTAACTGTTTGTAGTTGTATCCATTTATAACCTGGTAGCATTTCACATCTACAGGAGAGGGATAACATTTCAAGTATGCACTTTCTACAGTAGGATTGTGTTCTGGGTGAATGAAGTCCTTGTAGATAGATTATCTCAAGACAGACATCCCGGAAAAAAACATGTCCCTTAAAACCATTAAAATGTGAGGAAAAGATTGCCTAATGAGGCTTTATGGATTTCACACTACTAATGGTATGAATTCTGATAAATAATCTGTTTTAATTATAGACATTAACATGTTTTAAATTTGTATATTTATTAATCCTTTGCTGTGTTCTAAAAATATAGTAGCAGCAAATACATTTAGCCTGGAGGGACCACCACATCTTCCAATTCTGGCATTCTCATGTTCAGAGTCTCATTTTGTCTCTGCCCCAAGTGTGGGTGCACCTTCACATGGAATCAGGCTGGAACAGAACATGGGACTGCTGCTGGTGGAAAGGCGGTGTTCTCACCGTGGAGATTTTTGTTTTTAACGTATCAAGAAGTTTTGGTATTTGTTTGGTATATGCCACAGCTTATATAAACACACAGCTGGGGTAGAACATTTAACATCCTATTGGTGGAAAGGAACAGTAAAGGGTATAGTAAAGGGTGGTGGATGATGTTACCAGTGGAGACATGTAATTCAGTATCATTTTACCTCTGCTTTCTGTAGGCTGAGGAGTGGTTTCCAGTCTCTTAATACAGTGAACACCTAAACATTTTCCACAAGTGTTTTTAAGTAAGAATCTGTTTTCAGGGTTCAGTCATTTCTAAGGAGACACTTTTGTGCTTTTAATTCTGCTGATAATAAAAGAATCTATTTTTACATCACAAAACCACATACATCCATAGAATGTTCTTATTGCAGTTACTGTGTTTTAAAGATGACACTGGGCTTGCTCACCACAATCTTGAATCTGAAGAGAGGCTTAAGTAGTTCCTGCCACTGCTTCCCTATAAAATTAAAACGCGCATGTGGCCGTCATTGTTTTACCTCTTGGCGAGACTGAGACTCAGTAAATCAGTCTGCCAGGGTCGGGCCTGTTTGTTTAAACTCTTGCAGGCTGCTGGTGGAGCATGACAGAGTTGTTGTATTGTCTTTCTGCACTGCAGCGAGCTCCTGGCGCCGCGCTGATGACAGGAGAGAAGAGCGTGGAGAAGAACGGGAACCAGTCCGGCGGGCGGCCCCTGCTCCTGCTGCTGCTCCAGCTTCTGCTCCCCCACCAGCATCCAAAGAGCGAGAAAGAGAGGGGGACAAGGAGAAAGGCTCCTGGAAAACAGAAAAGGAGCGTGAGCCCGCGCGCCGTACTAAAAACGAGACAGATGAAGAAGGGTGGACCACTGTACGACGTTAAGTGGAAATCACAGAGTTTAACCAATGTTTTAGCTTTGATTTGATTGAATCCACAGATTATATTTGTGCTTATAAACATTCTCAATTGGAATTCTTTAACCAATGTTTTGAGGTAACATTGAAAGCATGAATTACTTACTCATATAGATTGATCCTGCACAAAACTCACAGCAGAAGGTTGGAAATTGAATGCCAGTTTCCTGAAATTTCAAATGATGCTTATTTCATGCATCGTTTGTTGCTAAAATAAAAAGAAGCAAACCCAACAGTTGTCTTCAGTACGGCTTCTCTCTTGCACCAAAACAGGCTCCCCTTTTTATTTTTAGTCTTTCTTAGTTTGGAATGGGGTATTATCATCACAGAACACGCATTTGGAAACACCTCTGTTCACACAGTGAAATTACTGAAAAAGCAGAGTGAAATTAATTTGCATAATTAGCCAGAAAAATAGAAAAGCCCTCTTTTACATGGGTGTCTTGGAGGGCAGGTGGTCTTTGAGACATATTTTATCACTATCTAAATTCAGTAAGTTGTTTAAATTTGAATTCAATAAACATTATGAGCATTAGCTACACTGGGGTATTTTCTGTAGATTTACTTGAATCCATCACGCCTCTGAGGCCATTCTGCAGTCATTGTTCCAGTAATGTATACCCTGCTGCAGTGTACAATCAAACTTGCAGCTTTTACAATTATCAGTGTTTTGGTAAGCATATGGCTAAGTTACTTTCTGTTGCCAATATCACAACTGCTTTTTCCATTATTGGATAATTCATGCCTTTCAAGGATTTATAAATATTGTCATATTTAAAATGTGTGGTTTTGGAGAGATTGTTCAATTTTCCCCCAATTCTTTGTCTTCAGGGTGAATTCTTTCCCTTTCCAAAAAAATGATTTGTAGTAATGGCTGTGTTGACTTCAAACCTGAGGTGCAGTAACAACAATTAAGGATCTGGTCACACTGAAGCCAACACAGAACTTGCTGCTGTGTGTTTCTTCAATGATAAATAAACAATTTAAGGAATTAACTGCTGTGCTGTCTTGACTTTCTAGTAACTTCCTTCAGTATGTTTTCATGCAGAACAGCTGTTGAACAACCCTTTTCTGTTCTCATACCTGTTCTGTACCAGCTGAAGGAGAATGTGAGAAGCCCCTGAGAAACCTGGTATATGAACAGAACTGGTAATCCTCCTCTTGTCCTTCTCCTGCCCTCTTCTGACCAGTAGTTTCTTGGGAAAAACTTGCCCTCAGAGGTGTCTTCTGAGGGCTTGAATTTTTGTCTTTGGAGCCTGTCATCTCATTGCTTATGGAGTCACAGAACTCCTTCAGAGCAGTAGTGTTTTCTAAGCATAAAAAAATATGCTTTTTTTCTTTGTACAGTCCCACAAAGGATGGAACTAGGGAACAGCCATCCAGTAACAGTGTTTACTAGATCTGGAATAGTGGGTGCTGCTGTTGTTCAGCCACCTGTTGCTGTCTTGCATTCTATGTCACAGGATGAGTCCTGTCAGGAGAGACCCTGGAGCTCCCTTCACTGCTGGCTGTGAAATTACAGTGTTACTTAAACCATGTTTCTCCACTCTGGTCTTTTAAGACCTCCAAGGATGTGTGTGGACTATACCACCTTTTTGGGCAACCTCTTCCAGTGCTTAAGTGGCTCCAGACTGAGAAATCAGAATCACAGAATGGTTGGGGTTGAAGTGGACCTTTAAAGGTCATCTATTCCCCCCCCCCCCCCAAAGAGCCAGGGACATACTCAACTAGATCACTTTGCACAGAGCTTGAATGTTTCTGAGAAAGAGGCATCCACCCACTCTCTGGGAAACTGGTGCTGTTTTCCACACTCATTGTAAAAATAACTTCCTTGGATCTACTCTAAATCAACCATCCTTCAGTTTAAAGCCAGTACTCCTATTGCAACAGGTCCTGCAAAAAAATCTGTCCCCATGCTTACAGGCACTCTTCAAGTACAAAAATGCCACAATAATGTCTCCTTGGAGCCTTCTCTTCTCCAGGCTGAACAACCCCAACTCCCAGCCTTTTCTCAGGGGAGGTGCTCCAGCCCTCTTGATCATTTTTGTGGCCCACACCCTCTCTCTTTTTGGTTTCTAGCCCATGTCTCTCTCTGAATTTTCCAGGTAAAATGGCTGGCTGCTCTGAGGTCTGTCTCCCAAAAAATTTCCTCATCCCTTGCTGAATGAGCCCTATTCCCTTAGCCTTTGCTCCCAGGCATGTGCTCCAGCCCCTGACTATGGTGTTGGTCCTCTGCTGAACTCAAATTTGGCAATGTCCTCAAATAGGCCACAGGAGTCAAGATGGGGTCTGCTGAGGCAGGGGGGATACTTTTCCTTTCTACAGGCTGTGGTCCAGTTCCAACAGCCTGGGATCTGCTGCCTCATGCTCACCTTTTTTTTCTGGCAGGGCCTGGAGGCATTTGAGCCCCAAATCCTACAACTGTAAGGGCTCCTTCTTGGCTGGGCAGGCTCCTGCCCAGCCTGTTGGTCCCTCTGGATAACAGCCCTGTTGACAGTGCATCCTATGGCTGCCTCCAGTGCCTGGGGAAGTCCCAGGGCAGCCCTCCTGAGATGCCCCACTCCTGCTGCAGCCCAGCCCCAGTGCTGAGCCTGAACATCCACCAGCCAGTTTTTCTGCCCTCTTTGTTATGTGGTCTGCAACATCCTAATGTTGGGTGCAAGGGTATTGTTTGTGACAGCACTGAAAGCCTTGCTGAAGTTGAGACGAACATCCATTGCTCTTTCTCTGGGCCACAAAGTTATCTGGTTGTAGAAGGCACTGGTTTACCTCAGTGAAATCCATGCTGGCTGTTCCCAGTCATCTTCTCCTGGACATGCCCAAAAACATCCTCTGAAAGGACTTCCTCTGTGATTTTCCCAGGGACTGAAGCAAGAGCATCTGGCCTGTGGTTTCTCAGATGGTCCTTTCAGCCCTTTTCAAAGACAAGCACATTTGCCTTCCTACCCCCATTGCAATATGTAAAAAGTAAATACACCTTCGGTTACACAGTGTTAATTGTGTCCATACAAAGACATTTTGACACAGGGGTGAACATGAGTGATCACTGCACCAGCTAAAGCTGTTCCCCCATCTCCCTTATTTGAGATTGTGATAATGTTGCCAACACAATTGTAAAATTCTCAGGACTGGGCAGCTTGAGAAAAGATCTGGGAGATGTGAGCTTTGCAGACATGCCAGTGTGTTTATGTTACTGCTTGACCATTTCAGACACATTGCTGACTACAGTGATCAAAACCCACTACTGACCAAACCCAACACCTCAAATCTACATCCACTGCCATCATCAGACATGAGCACAAAGTTTGGTTACCTGAAAATGATGAAGGCAAACGAGTTCTCCGTAAAGCATCACTTTGTTTGATTGAGTCACATTCAGTTAAACATCTAAAATTTTCAGTGAACCTTAGCAGAATACCAACTGTCACAGGTTGTATTTAGAAGGCAGAGCTTAAGGCTGCTGCTGTTTAAATGAATGCAAGTGTTGCTCAATTAAAAGAAAATCTCTAGGGGCAGAGCAAGGCAGGTGTCAGGTGTACACAGTGCTGTTTCTTTCCTGCTCCAGGACCCTTGGGCAGGGCTGAGGGCCATCAGGGTCCTCAGCACAGGTAGGGCATAAGAGGCATTTTAACTATCTATAGAGTGCCTTTGTTATAAAAACTAATATAATTTTTTGCAAAATCACTATTTATAAGAATGGGCAGGGCAATGAGTTTCGAGGTGTTATACCTCACTGAGCACAGCCACAACTACAGCCCAGGACATGCCATGAGCTTGGTGGCCTCAGTGCAGACACATGCAGGACCAGGAGGATGTTGGGGTGGGCTGGTGGGCAGCCAGGAGGCATCTCAAACATCAAGAGCACTGGAATGCCTGTCTTCCTGTGAATTAATCATATCTTTGTTGTTTTAATGTCCCTGGGCTGCAGTCATTGACAGGAACTGCTACTTGTAAGCAAACTTTCCTCCTGTAACTGAAAGGTACTGCTGAATGGTGGAAGCCTATGAAGGGAAAAAACATTAGCTCAGTGAAATGCAAGATCCAAATTTACCTGTTATTCAGGCACTAGTACCTATCCTGTAGTTTATTGCAGCATTGCAAGAAGTAGGCATGCAGGTGGCATAAATATGCCCAATTCTTCCTATTTTGCCATGGCAGGACCAGCAGGAATTGAAATACTCTACAGCTTCTCTGGTCCTCCTCATAAGCAAAATTATTACTGCATTTATGGTAGGATGGAGATTCTACATGCTATTCCACTGCTTCTGGATAATCAAAACCTTCCTTACTACAATTCAAGCTCTGTTATCCCTTTCACTCTTGGGCTGGACAATCTTGGCTGAGTCTCTGTATTTAGTGTATCATTTGTTTTGCCCAGACAATGGGCATAATTCAAATTAATCATATTTCTCCCCATGCAACTGTTAGCAAACTACCTCCAGTATATACTAACCTATACATCTGGTGGGTCAAATTGGCACTATAAGAGGGAAAGACATTTCATAGCCACCATGGTTTACTCCTATACCTGTTACCTTACTGGTCAGCAGACTGAGAGCAACTTGTCCAAACAGGATTTCCATTAAAGATGGGCACAGACTTACCTGACTTCAGCTGGATCAAGTTATCTACACATCTGAAAGTAGTTTTTAATTAGAAGTAGCTTGGTTTTTGCCAAGGATGATTATCCAATATTGTGTTTACTGCTCTTGCCAGAACATCACTGTGGCAAAGATTACATTACTTACATGCATAGGAATATTTCCCTGTCAAAAGCAATTCTCCTAAGATACAGTATTTGGTTTAAACACGTGACCATAATAATTTGATTTGCAGATGCCTGTAGAAAAGTGAAAATAGCATCTCACTTTTCATGACTCTTCTGCAGAGCATGTAAGAGCTCTAACCTGGGCTGCTTCCAGATTAAGACACTTGCTGTTCCTAGGATTTAAATTACTAAGGTAAATGGTTCCCAGTATTTAAGGTATCAAAGCAGCACCATAAACACTATCTATTGTGGTAAGCTTTTCAGAGTGACCAAGAACAAGCATGTCTCTACTTACTCAGTGCCACAAGGAGTGTGCTGGTGCACCAGAAATCACAGAAGTTTAATTAAAAAAAAAAAAACCCAACCAAAAACCCCTTATAGGCTTAGTCTTTGTTAGACTCTTACTTGTAAAACTGTAAAGGGAAAGTTGTCCTGTTGAGCGATCATGTACCTTCAGAGCCTTGCTCTCAGGCTGTCTTGTTGATACTGAATCTTGTCATCTCTCTGGAATGGGCTGTTGTTTTATTTCTCCCCACCCCCAGCTGGGCTTCTGAAGCTGTAACTCTCCCACTTTACCTGTTCAGACCTGGATCAGATGCCTAATGCTGGGTAGCAGTGACGACTGGCAGCTCTTGGCCTGTCCACAGCCAGGCTGTACACGCAGAGGGCGAGGGAAGAACGAGGAGCAACAGGCAGCAGCACAGGCTATCAATACAACTGTTTTCCTCTTACACAGGGCCAGTGCTGTCCAGGGCAGGGGATCTGCTGGTATCCTGATGGATTTCCAGGCCTTGCAATAGGGCTGCACAGCAGTTTGACAAAGACCAGAGAGGTGGGGCAGGGACATGGCAAAACACTGCAAGGAGCGCTTCTGATCCAGCCCAGCCAGTTAACCCTCAGAAAACACCCGAGACAGATTTTCTTAGATCTTTCTTGCTTTTGTGTCCAGTAACAGTCAACTGCATTTAAATGTATATATGGATCTTCAAACTTCCCACAAGGTAACAAAAATACAGAAGAAAACTCTTCCCATCGCATCACACTTGAGCTTGATTCTAATGTGTGGTGGACACAGATTTAAACCTATGTGGACCAGGAATCACAAAACCAAACACGTCTAACAGGTTAGAAGAGCCAGCGGTGCACACCCCATGGAGCAAGAGACAGTAAGTAATGGTAGCACAAGGAGAGAGGCTGCCACAGGGGTAACTGCAGCCACTGAGAGTTATTTAATGCAAGCCCCACTGCATTTGGTAATTAGAACTGACATCATCTTTAGAGACATCTGATGGAGATTAAAAGGAACACTTCCACACAAGGTCAGCTTCTTCCTCCTAACGGCTGGGAGTCAACAGTAGTGATGAATAATGAACCCTGGGCCCTCATCCCCAGCCCATCCCACACATATTTTGACTCCATTCTGGACTGTCATGCTCCTCCCCTCTTCTCTTGATCCCATCTCCCACCCCGTTGAGCAGCTTTTCAAAAGGAAACAACACAAGTGAGGATCACTCTCCTCTGCCAGGACCCACCTCCACTGCCAGTTCCCTCTAGCCAGGACCCCACCTCCTTTTTTACAGCCCTAGTGATGTCCCAGCAGCTCCTCCACCAGGCTCTCTTCACCTCCCTGCTTTTGTCAGGGCAACTCCCGTGGTCTGAGGACCCCTCCAGGTCCCAGATGTCAGTAAAGCCATCTGCATTGCGACCCTCTGCTCTGAAAACTCCAGCACCTTTTGGCTCCAGAGGACTCTTAAGCAAGCTACAGTCCTCCTACTGCTCCTTGTTCTACCTCTGGGTCACAAAACAAAAACAACAACAAAAAAGCAATTTCTGGTCTCTTGAAGATTAGAAGCAATATTGCCCTGGCTGATATTCAATACCAAGGAACTGCCATCAGCCAGGGCCGAGGTGTTCAGTATAATTCTTATGCTTTGTACAGCTTATGTAGTGGTAAGGATATTTGTTAACCACACGGGTAGATCCCTTCTACTTGCAATGAGTCAAAGCCATATTCTCTCAACTCTTGGAAATACACAATCTCCCTTTCTTCATTCTACTCTGGTCATGGCTTCCTGCTTTTTTCAGGCGTCTTTCCTCCAGGCTTCCCAACACCTCTCCCCATTCTCCACCACAGACACAGCTGCATCAAAGCCTGTGCCACCCCTACCATCTTTCTGTCAGCAGGACAGACTCAGTTTGCACCTTGGCCCAGAGTCATCGCATTTTCAAACGTGCGCTTCAGTGTTTTCTCCTCTCACACCTTCCCCAAAGCTGAGAATCAGATCCCGGGACCCGTGAGACCAGCGCCATCCATGCTCACGAGTGGAACGGTTCACGAGTGACCGCGGGGCAGGATGCTGCGATTCCGGGAAGCAGGTGTTAATTGTCGAGGGCAGGTTAGATCGCGATCTGCTTACGGGTTTTAAGACCGGCAAAGGAAACTGATCGGATGTTTGCTCTAAGACCCGAAAGGCAGAGCGTTGCACCCTAATTAAACACCCTGCTATTAACCAGCAGTTAAACACGGCTCCCGCGCCCGGCCCCCGCGGTGCAGCCCCGCCGGATCCCCCCGCGTGGATCCCGTCGGGGACGCGTTTCGAGCCGGGCTGGGCGGGCGGCTCCAGGCGGCGCTGCCCCGCCGAGGGCACCTGGGGAGACCCCCGCGACCGACCCTCCAAACCCGCTCCCCGCCCCCAGTCAGATCTCGCCGTCTCCGTAAAAATCACATATAGATATATTTTTTTCCTTACAATAAACAAACACAGCGCATCTCCGCCGCGCGGGCCAGCGCGCACCGGGGCAGCGTCAGCGCGGGGGGCTCCGGGCGCGGCCCCTGCCCGACGGACGGGAGCGGGGGGCGGCCCGGGGGTCCCGGCCGCTAGCGGCCCTTCCTGCCCAGGGCGGTCCGGGCGTGCCGGAGCTGCCGGGCCGCCGGCACTTTGGAGAGGGGGCAGTACTTGATGGTGTGGGCATTGTCGCCGCTGGCGCCGCAGAGGGGGCAGGTGTAGCGCCGCAGCACCGGGCACAGGACGCGGCCGTCGGGTCCCTTGAGGATGTGGGTGGTGTAGAGGGCCACCGCCTCCTTGTTGTTCCGGCAGAAGACGCAGACCTGCAGCTCGGGCTTGAGCAGACGGGAGGCGGCCCGCGGGGGCGGC